>OZ021721.1:101199865-101352365 GCA_963978545.1 Linyphia triangularis
TTATTAAAATTAATGATATAGTTATAAAATTTATGTATTTAATTTTTTTATTTAATTATGTAAGTACTAAAATTGATACTTAAACTTAACAATTAATCTTTATAGTTTACTTTGTTTCACTGGTGATTTTATTCAATTGCATACATATTAATGTTTTAAACATAATTTGTAACTTCCGATTTCTTAATTCTGAAGATTTTGGATACTTTTTCAGAAACCAAATACTACATGTAAAGTTTATTTATTGATAGAGTAGTGGCGCCATCTTTACTTAGAAATGCGATTTAAAAATTCATAATGTTTATAAGCGATCCGAATGGTTTAGAAAATCCACGTTTTAGACATTTGATTTTTTTGCACACGATAATTTATTACGAAGGAAAATAATTACTTTTCCCAAACAAATATTCAATTTATTGCTTTAACATTTAGAAAATAATTGATCACAAGGACTTTTTTTCGCCAGATTTTTTTTGTACACCACTACTTTCACATAACAATGAACAGATATTTGAAACAATGTTGTTCTGGCCTTTTATTTTGATTATTAAAATAAATAATTAAATTATTTTTATAATGATATAATTATTAAGTTTATGTATTTAATTACTAAAATGAATAATCAAATTATAAAATTAATAATAATTTAATTATTTAAATTAATGATAATTTCATTGTTAAAATTAATATCTAATGTAAGCACTTAATTTTTGTAGCTTACTTTGTATTTAGAGAAAATTTTATTCAAGTCATGCTTATTAGTATTATATAGATATTTTGTTATTCCCTACGTGTTACTTTTGAAGTTGTTGAATAATTGGGTTCAGAAAATGAATACTTGAAACGTTAAACCATCGATTGAATAGGGGCGCCATCTTCAATTAATAGTGCGATTTGATATAATTTATAAATTTTTTCAACAATCGGATATGTTTAGAAAGTCAAATTAAATATTTCTTTTTTATCCAACATAATAATTAATTTCGAAAGAAAAATTATGCTTAATTTAATATAACAAAAAACTAAGAAATAAATAATTTGATGAATAAAATTAAAAATTATATTATAATAATTAATGAGTAAATTCTTGATACTAATAATTAAATAATTAAAATAATAATTTAATTATTAAAATAAATAATATAACTATAAAAATATTTATTTAATTATTTAAAGTAATTGTTTAATTACTAAAATTAATACTTATATTTAACACTTAATCTTTATAGTTTACTTTGTTTTAGTGGTGATTTTATTGGCAAGTTTATGTATATTAATGTTTTAAACATATTTAGTAAATCCCTATTTGTTAATTTTGAAGATGTGGGATAAAATGTTCAGAATTCAAATAATGGTAATGTTAACCAGTGATGAAGTAGTGGTAATTTAATAATTCGTAAAGTTTATCAATAATCCGACTGGTTTTGAAAATCAACGTGTGAGACTTTCGATATTTTTTTTTTTTTTTTTTTTTTTTTTTTGCACATGACAATTTATTACGAAGGATAATTACTTTTACCAAACATGTATTCAATGTATTACTTTCATTTAGAAAATAATCTATCAAAAAGGCTCTTTCTCGTCAGGTATATATATATATATATATATATATATATATATATATATATATATATATATATATATATATATTTATTTATTAGAAAGTAATTATTTTACAATTCGAGACCCAAATGCTGAGCAATATCCTTCGAGTATCTCCTGCTTTAGAAAATCCTCAATTCAAAACATGTAACGAAATCATTTTTAAATAACAGTTACAAATTTTAGTTTCATTTTTCATCAAAAAAGTGACGCAATCAAAAAGATCACACTAACGTAATTAAAATGAAAATAATTCATATACATTCTGTAAAATTTAGAAGGAGAGGGGGGGTACTAAGCAATACATCGTCTTTAGACTAGACTTTAATTAGTTTTTTTTTTTTTTTTCAATAAATATCTTATAATTTATACAGCATCAAATACTTAATTATTCTTTGTATTTTATTTTTGAGGCTTCGATGCCATATTAAAAAAAAATACAATTAAAATCAATTGTCTAAAACTAAATGAGACAGTTTCCAATACAAACAAAGCTGATAAAAACAGCTTAAAAAAATCTATCACCTTTTAGAATAATCTCAAATATTAATCTGGTTGCATTTCCCCTCCTATTTTAAACCTTTAATTACTTGATGATAAATGATGAATACATAAAGAACCTCATCATATATATATACGTATGAACTTTGTTTATAGTTACAGAAGGAGTTGTTCCTGCTACAGATGCTATTACAGCATCTGTAAATCAAACAGGTGTATATTTTTCAATATTTTTCACTATGAACAAATGAGTTCTTTATAAAAATTTAAATTTAAACGCTAAGCAGTTTTCACTATTTAAATAAAAATAAGCTTTAAGTTTAAAAAATCTACTAATTACAATATATTTTTAAACCAACACTTACCATTAAAACAATTTCACTCTATATTAAATAGAGTAGAGACTAAAAAGATTCAGCCCTTTCAGAATATATATATATATAATATATATATATATATATATATATATATATATATATATATATATATATATATATATATATATATATATATATATATATATATATATATATATATATATATTTGCCGTTCTCTCTTCTCTGTCTCGTAGGGCAAAATCCATTCGATTTAACAGAATGAAATTTTGCACCTTTGAAAAAAATTTTTTTAGAAAATCAACATAAATATTTGCTTTTTATTCGACACAATAAATAATTACGAAAGAAAATTGCTACTTAATTTATTGTTACAGTAATAATTTAATTTTTAAATTAAATAATTTAATCACTAACATTAATAATTTAATTATTAAAATTATTATTAAAGATATAAATATTAAATTTATGTATTTAATTATTAAAATAGATACTTAAAGTAAATACTTAACCTTTATAATTTACTTAGTATTTAGTAAGGATTTTATTCAAACTTATATATTTCATTAACAATTGAAATTATTATAATTAAGGATATAAATATTATTAATCCTTGTATTTGTAATTCCCTACTTAATAATTTTGAAAGAGTCGTCAATTATGTTCAGATATCAAATACTTGAAACGTTCCACCGTAGAAGAAGTACCGACGCCATCTTTAATTTTAAGTGCAATTTAATAATTCATAAAGTTTATCAATGATATGACTGGTTTAGTATATACCGTGTGAGACATTAGATTTTTTTTTTTTTTTCACAGGACAATTTATTACGAAGGATAATTATTATACTTTTTCCTGTACTTAACGTATCACTTTCATTTAGAAAATAATTGATCAAAAAGACTCTTTCGCGAAAGATATATTTTTTTTATTTATTAGAAAGTAATTATTTTACAATTCGAGACCCAAATGAGGAGCAGTATCCCTCGAGTAGCTCCTGCTTTAGAAAATTTTAAAATCAAAACATGTAATACAATTATTTTTAAATAACAATTATAAATTTTAGTTTCATTTTCTATCAAAAAAGAGACTCCATCAAAAAGATCAAACTAACGAAATTAACCTGTACATAATTCATATACATTTTAAAAATTTGGGGAGGGGGGGGGGGGGCATTAAGCAATAACAACGTCTTTTCACTAAACTTTAACCCATTAACCGCCAAAACTCGAAATCCTTAAAAAACATGGTCAGTATTTATAACATTTGTGATTTTAGGGTCATATATAACATATTTAAAGAAAAAGTTGGAATATTTTATTTATCTTTAGAGAAAATGACTGTTGCGTTGGCGCAACGTCAGCGTAAAAGCGAGTTAAAGTCGGCGGTTTTCAAGAATTTCATATTCCATTAATGTTGAATATTCAACGACTGTAATTAACCGTTGGCGATATTTTAAAGCTTCTTTTCAGAAATTTAAACATTTCGTACTATGTAAGTACATACATTTATTTAATATGACTTATTTTATATGAAAATATTGACTACATTCTTAATGTAAAGCCACTTCACAACCATTACAGCGATACATAATTTGACTGTGACAATGTTTACTGAGAAGTCTTTTATTGTCCATCATGTGATGCCAGGGTACAATTTTTATAACCGAATCATACAGGTTTTCCTTTTAGGAACATTTTTGCAGAATGTTTTCCTCTATAAGGAATCATTTGTTCGTCTATACTTAGATCGTGTGCAAATATTTGAAACTATTAAAATTTCTTATTCAACAAATTTCACTCTTGTACTCTCACTTTCTACAATTTGTCATTTTTGTCAATATTGATGTTATCTGCCATATGCAAATTTTGTTTTATATTCCTGTACTGAATACGTGACATTGACTCCCTAACAAACGAGACAGATACATATTTATCTAATGACCAATACATTACTTCTTGTGGCAATGTATGGTATCCAGTAAGAAGAAGCAAACCAATAAACCTTTTTAGGTAACTCTCAGAAGCAAAAAAAGTCAGTCCGATTATTTTGCTGAGAATATATATTAGTTTGATTAATGAGCAATGCATAAATTTCAGAGTCAAAAAACTTAAAGAAAATTTAATAACAACTTAAATTTTCTAATTCTCTTTTCAGTTTTTCAACTTGGTGATGTTTCTTCATATTTTGGTATTCGATGCATGAATAGGACCTATTTTCTTCCATTTCAAAGCTCAATATTTTTTCTTTGTCTTTGTATTATCCATATTATTTTGGTCCTTATTTTCCCTATTTGATTATGTAATTCAACCTCACCAGAAATATCATTTGGTAAAACGTTCGAGTCACTTATTACGGTATTGTCCCCTTCTTCCTTGTTAGGAATTTTGCCAAATTCTAGTGAAATAATAACAATGTCCGTTTCATTGTCATCTGAATAAATGGTGTAAAAAGTATCCAGAGCTTCACTAAGCGTAAGATAGTGCTTTCGAGATATTTCAAATCAAAATGAAGCAGTTGTAATAACACGCGGTGAGAAAAAAGTTCAGAAAATGTGGACTCTCTTTTCTGCTGACGTTGCGCAAGCGCAACACTAGTATTTCCAACATCGTAGCTCGAAGATGAATTCATCAAAACATTTTTTATTTGCGTGTGACCTTCAAGTGAACTATGGAGATATGAAATGTTATGTCTAATAAAAATTATTTCCCTTTCTTTTATTTTTCGGAATAGATTTAGCAATGTCAGTCTAACTTAGCGAATTTCGGAAAAGTTTAAGTTATTACTACGAGAAAACAATAAGGTTTAGAATAATTTTTATTGTTCGAAATTAAAGTGTGTAACCTTATCAATGAACATAAACCTCCAAATATTAGTTTAAAATTGATTAAATATTTTTTTTAGTTATGTTTTCTAAGCGTTGCGTGAACGTTAAATAGTTTTAAGGTTATAGGTTAAAATAGTTTTTTTTTAAAATAAATATCTTATAATTTATACTACATCAGATAATTAATTATTCTTCGTATATAATTTTTAAGCCTTTGATGCCATAGTTTAAAATAATACAAATAAAATCAATTGTTTATAACTAAATGAGACATTTTCCAATACCATTAAGCAAAGCTGATAGAAAAAGCTTTTTTACTTGATGATAAATAATGAACTCAAAAAGAGCCTCACTACATATTATATATGTATGTATATATATATATATATATATATATATATATATATATATATATATATATATATATATATATATATATATATATATATATATATATATATATATATATATATATATATATATATATATATATATATATATATATATATATATATATATACATAAACGGAGAGAGATATCTATATATTATATATACTAGCTAAATACCCGTGATTCGCTATGAAATTTTAACATGTGCAATATTTTATCTAGCTGTGAGGCCTCGCGTTGCGGAAATCTGTCATTCGTGTATAAGACCCAGTTTTTGGCGCTTCGCTCGCAGGAAGGTTCATCGCTACGCAAAATCGAGCTCGCTTCGTTCGCTGAAAAGTTCATGGACACGTAAACACAAGCTTATTTCACTCGTTAAAAGGTTCATTGCTATGCAAGCATAGGCTCGCTTCGCTCTCTGAAAGGTTCATTGCTTCGTAATCATTAAGGTCGCTTCACTCACTAAAATCTAATACTTACGTACTTAATATTGGAAGCCTCTCCCTTGTCAAGAAAAATAAATTCCAGTTAATACAATAATACAACACCCCTTTAAGATTATTTTAACACGTGTTTGTGGAAGGCAAAATTAGAGGCTAAAACTACTTATGTTGAAACTTTCAGAGATCTAGGCCTATTCGAAGTCACTTTTTGTAAAAAAATTAATTGAAAAAAAAATTTAAAATTTTAACATTCTTTTTATCAGTCCAATTAGAAGGCCAAAACTACTTGTGTTGAAAATTTCCGAAATGTAGCCCAATCACAAATCGCTTTGTAAAATATTTGTTAATTAATTAATAATAAAAAAAAATTAAATTTCATTTTTTAAAAATCCAATTAGAAGGCCACAACTATATATGTTGAAAATTTCAAAGCTGTAGCCGTATTTGAACTCGTTTTGCAATATATATATAATTAATTAAAAATATTACTTAATTACAAACTAAACAAAAATTAAAAATTCTGTTTTTCTAAAGTCCAATTAGAAGAACAAAACTACTTATGTTGAAAATTTTAGAGCTGTAGCCCTATTAGAAATCATTTTGTAAAATATTAATTAATTAATTAATTAATTAATTAATTCTACAAATTAATTAAAAAGAAACTAAATAAAAATTTAAAATTCTGTTTTTCAAAAGTCCAATTAAAAGGCTAAAACTACTTATGTTGAAAATTTCAGAGCTGTAACCCAATTAGTAGTCGTTTTTTAAAATGTTTATTAATTAATTAAAAAAGAACAAATAAAAATTTAAAATTCTGTTTTTTAAAAGCCTAATTAAAAGGCCAAAACTACTTATGTTGAAAATTTCAGAGCTGTAGCCCTATTAGATATCGTTTTGTAACATATTTATTGATTAATTAAAAAAATTAATTAAAAAAGAACTAATTAAAATTTTAACATTCTGTTTGTGATGTATACAATTAGAAGGCCAAAATTACTTATGTTGAAAATTTCAGAGTTGTAGCTCTATTAGTAGTCGTTTTGTAAAATGTTTATTAATTAAATAAAAAAATTAATTAAAAAAGAACAAAATAAATATTTAAAATTCTGGTTTTTAAAAGTCCGATTAAAACGCCAAAACTACTTATGTTGAAAATTTCAGAGCTGTAGCCCTATTAGTAATCGTTTTATAAAATGTTTATTATTAAATTAAAAAAATTAATTAAAAAGGAACAAAATAAAAATTTAAAATTCTGTTTTTTAAAATTCCGATTAAAAGGCCAAAACTACTTATGTTGAAAATTTCAGAGCTGTAGCCCTATTAGATATCGTTTTGTAACATATTTATTAACTAAAAAAATTAATTGAAAAAGAACTAATTAAAATTTTAAAATTCTGTTTGTGATGCATAAAATTAGAAGGTCAAAACTACGTATGCTGAAAATTTCTGAGCTCTACTCCAATTTTAAGTAGGTCTCTATAGATCCACAGAGACACAAACAGTCATTGAACAGTGGCGCCATCTAAACTTCTACGTGCGAGTTAATATAATTCTTAAAGTTTTTGAACAGTCAGACAGGTTTAGAAAATCCCAGTCAGCCTAGTCTGAATGAAAATCCCAGTTAAATATCTGCCTTTTATCCAACAAATAATTAATTACGAAGGACAAATTATTCATAATTTAATAAGTGCAATTAATAATTAACATATTAAAATAAATAATTTGATCAATAAAATTCGAAGATTAATTATTAAAATTAATAATTTAAATATTACAACTAATGATATAACTTAAAAATTATGGATTTATTTATTAAAATTATTAATTCATATGTTAAGATAATAAATTTAATTAATAAAATTAATACTTAAACTAAACACTTTATCTGTATTGTTTACTTAGTTTTTAGTGGCTATTTTATTCGAGTTGATGCATATTATTGTTTTAAACACGTTTTGTAATTCCCTATTTATTAATTTTGAAGATGTTTTATAATTCGCATGAGTATTGCAAATTCACTTGCTAAAGGGCCATGCTATACCTCTTGCTTACGTGGCGCCATACTTGAAGTAGAAACTGGAAGAATAAATGAAATTAAACATTTTTCAAAATTAATTTGAAGTGTTAAATTAAATTCAACTTGAACACTTTTATCTATATCCTCTAACATAAGAGAAAAAATTGAAAAGAAAATATAACAAACAGAATTATTTTGAGTTAAAAAAGAGAAATTATTACTAAAGGCTTTTTAAGAGATTATTTTTTTAGTTTCTTATTTGTGAGATATAAGTTAATTATATTTTGCTATTTCTAATGTCATATTTTTAAATAAAGTTCATAGGTTCTTATTCTGAATAAGAAAATACTAGTAATATAGAGTAATTATTGAAATTTTAAAATTTTGTGTTTAATAGGGTTTTTAAAAGCTTTCTTTACATTTTCTTCTATTTATAATTAGGGAATTTAAATTTTTTTTTTTTAATAAATCTTATAATATTTTGCTACATATGCTTTTTATACACAATATTTTTAAATATATGTGCAATTTATCAATATTTATCCATTTAGAATAAATATTAGCCTATCTGTTACAAAAACATTTATGTTCATTAATGAATAATTAAATATTTTTTCGTATGAATTTGCAAAAAATATAGAAGAGTTTCATAGGTCATTATTGCACTTTCATATCTTAATTATTTAATTTTTTACAGCAAAATTATAAAAAAGAAAAAAAAAACAATTACTTTTTTTAAAAAAAATCTTGTTTTCGATTGATTTAGTAAAATATAATTTTGAAAAGTCGAATAAGATATTTTATAGGATATCATATAAGGTTTTTTTTATTATTATTATTTCTTTTCTTGATTCGTATGCCACTACTTTCAAATAATAAACAATAGATATTTGAAACAATGTTATTCTTAGCTTAATAATTTAATTATTAAACTTAATGCTTAAAGTAAAGACTACATTTTATAGTTTACTATATGATTAGTCATTACACAGTGGCGCCATCTAAAATTCTACGTGCGAGTTAATATAAATCATAAAGTTTTTCAACAATCAGACAGGTTTAGAAAATCAACTTTAATATCTGCCTTTTATCCAACAAATAATTAATTACGAAAGAGAAATTATTCATAATTTATTAGTACAATTAATAATTAACATATTAAAGTAAATAATTTGATCAATAAAATTCGAAGATTAATTATTAAAATTATTAAGTTAAATATTACAACTAACGATATAACTTAAAAATTATGGATTTAATTATTAAAATTATGAATTCATATGTTGAGATAATAAATTTATATATTAAAATTAATACTTAAACCAAACACTTAATCTGTATTGTTTACTTAGTTTTTAGTTGCTATTTTATTCAAGTTGATGCATATTATTGTTTTAAACACGTTTTGTAATTCGCCATTTATTAATTTTGAAAATGTTTTATAATTCGTACCGAAACCAAATACTTAAAACACATTCCAACATTGATGAAGTAGTGGAACCATCTTTAACTCAAAATTCTCAATTCAAAACATATTATGCAATTACTTCTAAAAAAAAAAATTAAAAATTATAGTTTCCTTTTTCAACTCTAAATAGTGACGCTATCTAAAATTAAAAGATCAAACTAATATAATTAAAATGTTAATAATTCACATACATTTCGATTTCTGGAAAATATGGGGGGAATGTAAGAAGGGGAGAAGGAGGGGGTATAAAATACAACGTCTTTTTCACTTCAATTAATTTTTTTTAATAATTAATTTGTAGTAAATCAGATATTTAATTATTCTTCTTATTTAATTTTTAAAATACTTTTTAGAGAAACTCAAATATTAAACAAGTTGCATATTTTCCCATATTTTCAAAGTTTAATAGCTTGATGATACAAGGAAAAAAACATTATATATATATATATATATATATATATATATATATATATATATATATATATATATATATATATATATATATATATATATATATATATATATATATATATATATATATATATATATATATATATATATATATATATATATATATATATATATATATATATATATATATATATATATATATATATATATATATATATATAATCAGAACTTTATTTATAGTTACAGAAGAAGTTGTTTCTGTTACAGATGCTACTACTGGAAATCAAACAGGTGTATATATGTTTTAATATTTTTCACTATGAGCAAATTAATTCTTTATGAAAACATTAAATTGAACGATAATCAGTTTTCATTATTTAAAATTAAATAAGCTTTAAGTTTTAGAACTATGAATTACACTATACATTTTTGAACCCACACAATAAAACATTATCACTCTACATTAAAAAAAGAAAAGAAAAAAAGAAAGAGAGAGAGAGGGAGGGTTTAAAAAGAGTCGCCCTTTCCAGAAGTTGTCTGCCGTACGCACTTCTCTATCTCACACTGCAAAAACTATTAGATGTAAAAGTTTGAAATTTTTCAATTTCGTTGAAAAATGTTTAGAAAATCAACTTAAATATTTGCTCTTTATGGAGTGCAATAAATAATTACGGAAGAAAATTGATACTTATTTTATTGTTACAATAATGTAATTTGTAAAATAAATAATTTGATCCCTAACATTAATAATTTAATTATTAAAATTAATAATTAAAATTATAAAGATTAATAATTGAAATTATTAAGATTAATAATTAAAATTATTAAGATTAAAGATGTAAATTATTAAATTTATGAATTTAATTATTAATTTTGATACTTAAAGTAAACACTTAATCTTCATAATTTACTTTGTATTTAGTGGGAATTTCATACAAATTTATGTATTTTTATTTTGTAAATGTATTTTGTAATTCGCTACTTATTAATTTTGAAGGTGTTGGATAAATTCGTTCATAAACTGAATACTTGAAGTAATTCATCATTGCTGAAGTAGTGGCGCCATCTTCAATTTTAAGTGCGAATTAATATAATTCATAAAGTTTTTCTACAATCCGACTGGCTTAGAAAATCATCGTATCAACCATTCGATTTTTTACTCACGATACTTATTTAAGAAGTTAAATTATATCTTTTTCCAAAGAAATTTTCAATGTTTTACCCTCATTTAGAAAATCTTTCATCGGAAAGGCTCTTTCTCGTCAGATATTTTTTTCATGTTAGCTGAAAAGTACTTTTTATACCATTCGAGACGCAAATGCAGACAAATATCTCTCAAGTTGCTCCTGAGTTTGAAAACATATCCTGGATTCAAAACATATTATGCAATTACTTCGAAAAATATTGCATATCATAGTCTCATTTTTCATCCAAATAGTGACGTCATCAAAAATTAAACGATCTCTCATTTAGAAAATCAATTATCGAAAACGCTCTTTCTCGTCAGGTAGTTTTCCTATTTACTGAAAAGTACTTTTTGTACCTTTCGAGACGTAAATGCAGAGTAATATCTCTCGAGTAGCTCCTGCGTTAAAAAATCCTTAATTCAAAACATATTCATTAAAATGTTAATAATTGCTTTATATTCCGAATTCCGAAAAATATGGGGAGAGGGTGAGAAGGGGGAGAAAGAGGGTGGCGTAAGCAACTAAACGTCTTTTTCAATAGACTTTCAATTTTTTTTACAATTATTTTATAATTTATATTACACCAGATATTTAATTTTTTTTCTTATTTAATTTTTAAGGTATCGATGCCAAATGTTTAAAAAAAAACAATTAAAATCTTGTGTCCTACTAAATAGGATGATTTCTAATACATATAAGCGAAGCTGATAAAAAAAGTTTAAAAAATTTAATGCCTTTTAGAATAATCTCAAATATCAAACAAGTTACCCCCTTCCCCCCACCCCACCCCCACATCTTCTTTTTCAACCTGCAATTACTTAATGATGAATGCAAAGAGAACCCCATTATACGTATACATTAGAACTTCGTTTATAGTTACAGAAGGGGTTGTTCCTGCTACAGATGCTATTACTGGAAATCAAACAGGTGTATATTTTTAATATTTTTCATTATGAGCAAATGAATTCTTTATAAAAACTTCAATTTAAACGAAAAGCAATTTTCACTATTTAAATGCAAGTAATATTTTAGCTGAAAAACTATCAATCGATATATTTTTTTAAAACAACACTTATCATTAAAACATTATCATTCTATATTAAAAAAGAAAACATTAAAAGAGTCGTCCCTTTCAGAATTTTTCTTCCGTACACCTTTCTCTGTTTTACAGTGCAAAAACTACAGGTTTTAAAGTATGAAATTTAGCATATTTGTAAAGAAATGTTTGTCTGCTGATAAAAAAAATAATTGGAGATATAAAAGTTACAATTTAAGTCAAAAATAAAAGAATACGTCGTCTTTTCCAGAAAAAACTAATTACTGCAAAAATCTAGTACATCACAGAGGTATTTGTCTTAGCAAACCACAAACGCCACAATTTTTTCCCTTTCGATGAAGTTTTGAAGCTTTTAAAACATACTGTGACTGAAAATCTGGCAGTCTTAATTTTGAGGGTTGAGTTTGATTTGAGGTTGACTTGAATGCAATTGTTTGCAAAGATTGCTTGATATTTTAAGGATAGTAATTCATAACAAGAATAGTAATTCATAACGTCAAAACAAGTTTCGACAATGGTAAACCCGAACTATGAAACAACCATCGTGAATTACTAACGAAAAATAAATGAAAAAAAATCTGAAGTTTAAAAATAAAATTGAAAATATTTCTCTCATTTCTTTTCTTTTGAAACAGAAATTGTCCATCCTACTTCTTAAGTCACCACTCTTAAATATTAATTCCAAGTGTTTCTTAGGGTGACGCTATCTATTGTTTGAAGTAAAAACTGAAAGAATAAATGAAATTGAACATTTAAAAAAATTAATTTGAAGAGTCAATTTACTTTCAAATTTGTACTCTTTTATCGATATCCTCTATCAAAAGAGAAGAAAAAGGAAGAGAAAACATAATAAACAAATTATTTTGAATTCTCAGAAAGAATTTATTACTGAATGATATTATGAATATGCTTTTTAAATTGTTATTTTTAAAGTTATAATTGTGATATCTGTTAATTATATTTTGCTATTTCTTATGACATATTTTTCAAGAAAGTTATTAGGTACTTATTCTCAAAGAGAAGATACTACTACTATAGAGTAATATGATTTTTTAAAATGTGTGTTAAAAAGTTTTTAAAAGCTTTCTTTATATTTTCTTATAATTATACTTAGATAATTTAGAAGACTTTTTTTTTTAATCTAATAATATTTTGCAATATACTTTTATACATAATATTTTTAAATATATATGTACATTTCTAATATTTACAAGAATTTTGAAAATAAATATTGACATATATGTTATAAAAATATAAATGTTCATCAATAATTATATAAATAATTTTTAGAATTTGCAAAAAAATCAAAGAGTTTGACTTGTAGTTATTGCAGTTCCATGCTGTAATTATTTAATTTTTACATCAATAATTAAATAAGAAAATTACACAATTTCTTTTTTCGAAGGAATATTTTATTTTTATTGATTAATTTGGAAAATATAACTTTGATAAGTGTCAAAATACATTTTATAGTTGTAAAAAGGTTCTTTTTTTTTAAATTTCTTTTCTTAATTCTCATTACACTACTTTCAAATAACAATCAACAGATATTGAAAACAATATTGTTCTCGGCTTTTATTTTGATTAATAAAACAAATATTGGAATTTTTAAAATTAATTATATAATTATTAGGTTTATGGGTTTAATTATTAAAATGACTAATCAAATTATAAAATTAATACTAATTTAATTATTAAAATTTATATCTAAAGTGTACGCTTAATTTTTGTAGCTCACTTTGTATTTAATGATAATTTTATTCAAGTTTATACATTTTAGTGTTTTAAACATATTTCATAATTCTCTACTTGTTTATTTCGAAGATGTTGGATAATTACGTTCAGAAACCGAATACTTGAAACGTAAAACTATCAATTAAATAGTGGCGCCCTCTTCAATTTATAGTGCGATTTAATATAATTTATAAATTTTTCAACCATCTGACAGGTTTAGAAAATTAATTTAAATATTTTCCTTTTATCCAACATAATAATTAATTACCAAAGAAAATTTATACTTAATTTAATAAAACAAAAAATTATAAAATAAATAATTTGATGAATAAAATTAATAATTATATTATTAAAATTAATGAGTAAATTATTGATACTAGAAATTAAATAAATAAAATTAATAATTTAACTATTAAAATTAATAATATAACTATAAAAATATTTATTTAATTATTAAAAGTAATTGCTTGATTACTAAAATTAATACTTATATTTAACACTTAATCTTTAGAGTTTACCTTGTTTTAGAGGTGATTTTATTGTCAATTGTATGTATATTAGTGTTTTAAACATATTTTGTAAATCCCTATTTGTTAATATTGAAGATGTTATTGTGACAAAAATTATAAAATAAATAATCTGATGAATCAGTTTAATTATAAAAATTAATAATTAAATTTTTAATTTAATAGTTAAATTTGTAATTTAATAATTAAATTTGTAATTTAATAATTAAATTTGTAATTTAATAATTAAATTTTTAATTTAATAATTAAATTTTTATATTAATAATTAAATTATTAAAATATATATACTAATAGTTAAATTATTAAAATTAATGATATAGTTATAAAAATTATGTATTTAATTTTTTAATTTAATTATGTAAGTACTAAAATTGATACTTAAACTTAACAATTAATCTTTATAGTTTACTTTTTTTCACTGGTGATTTTATTCAATTGCATACATATCAATGTTTTAAACATAATTTGTAACTTCCTATTTCTTAATTCTGAAGATTTTGGATACTTTTTTCAGAAACCAAATACATGTAATGTTTATCGTTGATAAAGTAGTGGCGCTATCTTTACTTAGAAATGCGATTTACAAAATTCATAATGGTTATAAGCAATCCGAGTGATTCATTTTAGACATTCGATTTTTTTTGCTCACGATAATTTATTACGAAGGAAAATAATTACTTTTACCAAACAAATATTCAATTTATTGCTTTAACATTTAGAAAATAATTGATCACAAGGGTTTTTTTCTCGCCAGATTTTTTTTTTTTACACCACTACTTTCACATAATAATGAACATATATTTGAAACAATGCTGTTCTGGGCTTTTATTTTGATTATTAAAATAAATCATTAAATTATTTTTATAATGATATAATTATTAAGTTTATGTATTTAATTACTAAAATGAATAATCAAATTATAAAATTAATAATAATTTAATTATTTAAATTAATGATAATTTCATTGTTAAAATTAATATCTAATGTAAGCACTTAATTTTTATAGCTTACTTTGCATTTAAAGGAAATTTTATTCAAGTCATGCTTATTAGTATTATATAGATATTTTGTTATTCCGTACGTGTTACTTTTGAAGTTGTTGGATAATTGGGTTCAGAAAACGAATACTTGAAACGTTAAACCATCGATTGAATAGGGGCGCCATCTTCAATTAATAGTGCGATTTAATATAATTCATAAATTTTTTCAACAATCGGATATATTTAGAAAGTCAATTTAAATATTTCTTTTTTATCCAACATAATAATTAATTTCGAAAGAAAAATTATGCTTAATTTAATATAACAAAAAATTATAAAATAAATAATTTGATGAATAAAATTAATAATTATATTATAATAATTTACATTGTTTTAGTGGTGATTTTATTGGCAAGTTTATGTATATTAATGTGTTAAACATATTTTGTAAATCCCTATTTGTTAATTTTGAAGATGTTGGATAAAATGTTCAGAATTCAAATAATGGTAATGTTTACCAGTGATGAAGTAGTAGCAATTTAATAATTCGTAAAGTTTATCAATAATCCGACTGGTTTTGAAAATCAATGTGTGAGACTTTCGATTTTTTTTTTTTTTTTTTTTTTTTTTTTTTGCACATGACAATTTATTACGAAGGATAATTACTTTTTCCAAACATGTATTCAATGTATTACTTTCATTTAGAAAATAATTTTTCAAAAATTTTCTTTCTCGTCAGGTATATATATATTTATTTATTAGAAGGTAATTACTTTTCAATTCGAGACCCAAATGCTGAGCAATATCCTTCGAGTATCTCCTGCTTTAGAAAATCCTCAATTCAAAACATGTAATGAAATTATTTTTAAATAACAGTTACAAATTTTAGTTTCATTTTTCATCAAAAAAGTGAAGTAATCAAAAAGATCAAACTAATGCAATTAAAATTCAAATAATTCATATACATTCTGTAAAATTTAGAAGGGGAGTGGGGGGGGGGGTACTAAGCAATATATCGTCTTTAGACTAGACTTTAATTAGTTTTTTTTTTTTTAATAAATATCTTATAATTTATACAGCATCAAATACCTAATTATTCTTTGTATTTTATTTTTGAGGCTTCGATGCCATAATTAAAAAAATCAATTGTCTAAAACTAAATGAGACAGTTTCCAAATCCACTAAACAAAGCTGATAAAAGCAGCTTTAAAAAATCTATCACCTTTTAGAATAATCTCAAATATTAATCTGGTTGCATTTTCCCTCCTATTTTAAACCTTTAATTACTTGATGATAAATACATAAAGAACCTCATCATATATATATACGTATGAAATTTGTTTATAGTTATAGAAGGAGTTGTTACTGCTACAGATGCTGTTACAGGAAATCAAACAGGTGTATATTTTTCAATATTTTTCACTATGTAGAAATGAGTTCTATATAAAAATTTAAATTTAAACGCTAAGCAGTTTTCACTATTTAAATAAAAGTAAGCTTTAAGTTTAAAAAATCTACTAATTACAATATATTTTTAAACCAACACTTACCATTAAAACAATTTCACTCTATATTAAATAGAGTAGAGACTAAAAAGATTCAGCCCTTTCAGAATATGTATATATATATATATATATATATATATATATTTAATTTGCGGTATTCTCTTCTCTGTCTCGCAGTACAAAATCCATTCGATTTAACAGTATGAAATTTTGCACCTTTGAAAATAAAATGTTTAGAAAATCAACATAAATATTTGCTTTTTATTCGACACAATAAATAATTATGAAAGAAAATTACTACTTAATTTATTGTTACAGTAATAATTTAATTTTTAAATTAAATAATTTAATCACTAACATTAATAATTTAATTATTAAAATTAATAATTAAAATTATTATTAAAGATATAAATATTAAATTTATGTATTTAATTATTAAAATTGATACTTAAAGTAAATACTTAACCTTTATAATTTAATTAGTATTTAGTAAGGATTTTATTCAAACTTGTATATTTCATTAAACAATTGAAATTATTAAAATTAAAAATATAAATATTATTAATCCCTGTATTTTTGTAATTCCCTACTTAATAATTTTGAAAGAGTTCGACAATTATGTTCAGATATCAAATACTTGAAACGTTCCACCATAGATGAAGTACCGACGCCATCTTTAATTTTAAGTGCAATTTAATAATTCACAAAGTTTATCAATGATATGACTGGTTTAGTATATACCGTGTGAGACATTAGATTTTTTTTTTTTTTTTTTTTCACAGGAGAATTTATTACGAAGGATAATTATTATACTTTTTCCAGTACTCAACGTATCACTTTCATTTAGAAAATAATTGATCAAAAAGACTCTTTCGCGAAAGATATAATTTTTTTTATTTATTAGAAAGTAATTATTTTACAATTCGAGACCCAAATGAGGAGCAGTATCCCTCGAGTAGCTCCTGCTTTAGAAAATTTTAAAATCAAAACATGTAATACAATTATTTTTAAATAACAATTACAAATTTTAGTTTCATTTTCTATCAAAAAAGAGACTCCATCAAAGAGACCAAACTAACGCAATTAACCTGTAAATAACTCATATACATTCTATAAAATTTGGGGAGGGAGGGCATTAAGCAATAACAACATCTTTTCACTAAACTTTTAAATAGTTTTTTTTAAATAAATATCTTATAATTTATACTACATCAGATATTTAATTATTCTTCGTATATAATTTTTAAGCCTTTGACGCCATAGTTTAAAAAATACAATTAAAATCAATTGTTTATAACTAAATGAGACATTTTCCAATACCATTAAGCAAATCTGATAGAAAAGGCTTTTTTACTTGATGATAAATAATGAATTCAAAAAGAGCCTCACTACATATATATGTATATATATGTATATATATACACATAAACGGAGAGAGATATCTATATATTATATATACTAGCTAAATACCCGTGCTTCGCTACGAAATTTTAACATGTGCAATATTTTAGCTAGCTGTGAGGCCTAGTGTTGCGGAAATCTGTCATTCGTGTATAAGACCCAATTTTTGGCGCTTCGCTCGCAGGAAGGTTCATCGCTACGTAAAATCGAGCTCTCTTCGTTCGCTGAAAAGTTCATGGACACGTAAACACAGGCTTATTTCACTCGTTAAAAGGTTCATTGCTATGCAAGCATAGGCTTGCTTCGCTCTCTGAAAGGTTCATTGCTGCGTAAGCATTAAGCTCGCTTCACTCACTAAAATCTAATACTTACGTACTTAATATTGGAAGCCTCTCCCTTGTCAAGAAAAACAAAATTCCCCGTTAATACAATAATACAACACCCGTTTAAGATTATATATTTTAACACGTGTTTGTGGAAAGCAAAATTTGAGGCTAAAACTACTTATGTTGAAACTTTCAGAGATCTAGGCCTATTCGAAGTCACTTTTTGTAAAAAAATTAATTGAAAAACAAATAAAAATTTTAACATCCTTTTTATCAGTCCAATTAGAAGGCCAAAACTACTTGTGTTGAATATTTCAGAAATGTAGCCCAATCACAAATCGCTTTGTAAAATATTTGTTAATTAATTAATAATAAAAAAAATTAAATTCCGTTTTTTAAAAATCGAATTAGAAGGTCACAACTATATATGTTGAAAATTTCAAAGCTGTAGCCGTATTTGAAATCGTTTTGTAATATATATATTAATTAATTAAAAAATTAATTAATAACAAACTAAACAAAAATTAAAAATTCTGTTTTTCTAAAGTCCAATTAGAAGGACAAAACTACTTATGTTGAAAATTTTAGAGCTGTTAGCCGTATTAGAAATCGTTTTGTAAAATATTAATTAATTAATGAATTCTAAAAATTAATTAAAAAGAAACTAAATAAAAATTTAAAATTCTGTTTTTCAAAAGTCCAATTAAAAGGCTAAAAACTACTTATATTGAAAATTTCAGAGCTGTAACCCAATTAGTAGTCGTTTTGTAAAATGTTTATTAATTAATTAAAAAAATTAATTAAAAAGGAACAAAATAAAAATTTAAAATTCTGTTTTTTAAAAGTCCGATTAAAAGGCCAAAACTACTTATGTTGAAAATTTCAGAGCTGTAGCCCTATTAGATATCGTTTTGTAACATATTTATTAACTAAAAAAATTAATTAAAAAAGAACTAATTAAAATTTTAAAATTCTGTTGGTGATGCATAAAATTAGAAGGTCAATCGAACGATATCGAAAACGATGGCAAAACTTATTTATCGATGATAACAATCATCTGTAAAGAAAACAATTTCTGAGCTTGCACGGTTTTAAAGACTCTGCTCGGGAGTTCAACCAACCAACCAACCAACCAACTATATAGTGTTTTGATTGGATGGATGCTGAATGTAAACATTTTAGATTTGTCGTCCGTGAAGATTATTGAAATTCACCGAAACCTTTCGGATCATTTCGACAGTTATTAATATGCAGCCAAAGAAAAGAACAAATAAATATATGTGCTAGGTATAGCACGTCTGCTACTAAGCGAGTAAGGGAATCACCCGTACAAAAACAGCGACAGGAGAATGATTGAGCGCGCCGTTCAAATGAACGAAATCGGACACCAGTTAGTACATTGGAATCTGAGCGCCAACTTCTAATATTTACGAGAAATTTCGAGTCTGTGGAAACCAGAGCTGGTAGATTAAGAGATGATACCAGACGTCACTCAATTACAAGAGGTAATAATAGTGCAATGTTTTAGGATGCTGCCTTTTCATATAATGTAGCTGCGTATCTAAATTCCACTTTTCAAATTGGCGGAATGACAAATGCCTGCTCCTATTGTGGTGCTCTAAAGTGGAAAGGTGAAGTGCTAGGCATATGTTATTGCAGTGGCAAAGTTGTTTTGCCTGTACTTCTAGCCAATTCAAATAGCCAATTCAAAACCTTTAGAGTCGCTGATGTCTAAAACGACTGAGATATCAAGACATTTCTTGGTATTTTAGGAAGTACAATGACTTTTTTAGGAAATACAATTCCTGCTTTCTATTGACATCTTTTGGCTCAACAAATGTTATCAATGAGCAAGAATTTTCGCATTCATATATGTATTCGATTTCTTTAGTACTTGACTAAAAATATTGAATTCTTTGTTTTGATTGTTTTTATTTATATAGTGTTTTGGTTCTGTATATCAAGTTCCATATTATTTCATTACAACTTAAATGCATTTTTGTATTATACATGTTTCACTATGCACGCCTAACTAATTTACTATTTACACCAGGAGCGTAGTATTCCATTTGAGACTTCGTTTCTTTATTCTGATCGTGATTAAGTTGGTAAAGGGAAATTAGGTTATAATTTCATTTTGTGTCAATTTTTTTGTAAATTATGAACCTTTCTCTTAAACCTAAACTTATATGTCCTTCAACGGGTCCCCAGCAGCGCGGGGCTACGCAGCTAGTATATATATTTAGATATATATATATATATATTAATAGATAGATATTAGAACTTTGTTTATAGTTACAGAAGGAGTTGATCCTGCTACAGATGCTATTACTGGAAATCAAACAGGTGTATATTTTTTTATATTTTTCACTATGAGAAATTGAATTCTTCATAAAAATTTAAAATTGAACGCTAAGCAAATTTCACTATCAAAATTCAAAATAAGCTTTAAGTTTAAAAAAAAATTATCAATTACAATGTATTTTTAAACCAACTCTTACCATTAAAAAATTATCACTCTATATTAAAAGTAAAGATTAAAAAGATTCACCTCTTTCTGAATTTTTTTGCCTACGCACTTCTCTGTCTGACAGTGCAAAAACTATTCTATTTAAAAGTATGAAATTTTGCACTTTTGTAGAAATATGTTTAGAAAATCCACTTAAATGTTTGCTTTTCATTCAACACAATAAATAATTACAGAAGAACCGACGCAAACACGGGGAAACATCCTTCGAGTAGCTAATGCGTTGGAAAATTCTCAATTAAAAATATTTTATGCAATTACGTAGAAAAAAAGAATTACAAGTTATAGTTTCATTGTTCATCAAAATAGTGACACCATCTAAAATTAAATGATCAAACTAATACTATTAAAATGTTAATAATTCATATACATTCCGAGTTCTGAAAAATATGGGGCTAGGGTAGTGAGGTAGATGGGGTGGGGGTAAACAATACAACATTACTTTTATTAGACTTTATTACATTAGATGTTTAATTATTCTTCGTATTAATTTTCAATGCTTCGGTGCCATTTATTTGAAAAAAAAACAAAAAAATTAAAATGTTATTTCCAACTAAACGGGACGATTTCTAGTACCTTCAAGCGAAGCTGATCAAAAAAGTTTTAAAAATCTAATGCCTTTTCGAATAATCTCAAATATTAAACCAGCCCCCCCCCCCCCCCATTTTCAATCTTTAATTGCTTGATGATAAATGATGCATACAAAAAGATCCATCATATATATATTAGAACTTACTTTATAGTTACAGAATTTACTACAGAAGAAGTTGTTTCTGCAACAGATGCTACTACTGGAAATCAAACAGGTGTATATTTTTTAATATTTTTCACGTATGAGCAAATTAATTCTTTATAAAAACTTTAAATTGATAAGCAGTTTTCACTGTTTATATAAAAATAAGCTTAAAGTTTTATAACTTTCAATTGCAATATATTTTTAAACCAACACTTTTTATTCAAGCATTATCACTCTATATTTAAAAAGTAAAGATTAAAAAGAGTCTCCTCTTTTTGAATTTTTCTGCCGTACGCAATTTTCTGTCTTACAGTGCTAAACCTATTGGATTTAAAAGTATGAAATTTAATGCAATTGTAGAAATATGTTTGAAAAATCTGCTGATAAATAAAATTTAGAGATACGAACGTTACATTTTAGTTATTATTTGTCAAAAGTTAAAGAATGTGCCGTCCACACCAGGGAAAACTAATTACTGCAAAAATCTAGTATTTTGTACCCTTAGAATTATGTCACCCCTTTTTTCAAATTTCGATGAAATTTTGAAGTTATTAAAAATCTAAATTTTGTTAAATTTAGTTTTAGTCTCGCGTTATGTATATTTATATATATATATATATTTAAAGAGTGGAAAAGTATCGAAAATTTCTTTGTGATGTAATAGTGAAAAATACTATGACTGAAAATCAGGATGTATTAATTTTGTGTGTTGAGTTTGATTCAATGTCGATTTGTATGCTATTGTTTGCAAAATTAATGTCCTCAATATTTTAAGGATAGCATCTGTAATGTCAAATCAAGTTTCAACTATGGTAAACCCGAAATATGAGACAAACATCGAGCATTTCTAACGAAAAATAAACGAACGGAATTCTGAAATTTAAAAATAAAAGTGAAAATATTTCCCTCAGTTCTTTTCTTTTGAGAAAGAAATTTTCTTTTTCTAATTCTTGAGTTACCAGTTACGAATATTATATTTGTCAGTGTGGTGCCATCTATTATTTATAGTAGAAACTGAAAGAATAAATGATATAGAAAATTTTTAAGAATTAATTTCAACACTTAAATTAATTTCAAAGTAACTTGAACGCTTTTATTTATATAATCGCTCTCACAAAAAATAAGAAATTGGAAAAGAAAATATAATAAACAAAATTATTTTGCCTTCTCAAAGGGAAATTATTACAAAATGATATTATGAATGAGATATTATTTTTAAAGTTATATTTGCGATATCTGTTAATTATATTTTGCTAATTCTTATGACATATTTGTAAAGAAAGTCCTTAGGTGCTTATTCTCAATGAGAAAATGCTAGTACTGAAGAATATTATGAGTTGTAAATATTTGTGCTTAATAGTGTTTTTAAAAGCTTTCTTTAAATTTTTTCTATTTATATTTAGGTAGTTTAGAATTTTTTTATATATTTATATATATATAAATCTCTCTCTAATAGTATTTTGCTATATATTTTTATTTTTTATATTTTTAAATACATATATAAATTTTTAATATGTATATATAAATTTTGGCCTATCTGTTATAAAACATTTATGTTTATTAATAATTAACAAATTATGTTTTCGAATGAATTTGCCAAAAATATGAAAAAGTTTGATGTGTCATTATTCAGGGTTCCCACGGTCCTTGAAAGTCCTGGAAAGTCCTTGAATTTTTTTTTATGAAATTTGGTCCTTGAAAGTCCTTGAAAAAAGGATAAGGTCCTTGAAAGTCCTTGAATTTTTAAGTGACCAACAACAGTGATGTAGTGTAAAATAAAAAGGTGTGGGAATGCTATGCTGCGTCGTTACAAACAAATATATATATTTTTCTGAGTGTGGGGAAGGGGGGTGGGGGGGGGGGGGAGAGTGAAAATGACAACTTTAAATAATTTTGCTAATATTACTTTAATAATCTCAAAATAGCTCACGAGCACCTCCAAAAATTAAAAAAAGTGAATAAATAATAATTGTGTGTTTCGACTTATTCTTTTATACAAATAATTTTTTTAAACTATTAAGTTATATGGATTTTAAATAATTTGCTTTGCACAACCCATTTTAAAAGATTGTTTAACACTTTATAAAGGATTATAACACATTTTCAAACATATTATTGACACAAATTTTTAAAAATATCCGAAATATCAGAGATGCCTTGCATGCAATGGGTTCGGATAAATTCCCAGATTCTGTAGCTCCTCGAAATCTGTTTTCAAAATGAATGAAAAAGATTGTGATTGTTGCAGAAGTTGATTAAAAGTTTTATGGCTTTTCTCCTTTTCAAAAAGAAAATGTAGAGAAGTTCCTCTTTCTTGATAGATCCTTCCTTTCCAAATTTGCTACATTAATAAAATAATTGAAAAATTCAAATCCATCAGTCGATTTAAAATTTCTTGATAAAATATTAATTTGTGTACCATCTCAATCATCTCTAATTTTAAGCGGGATATTTCAATGTAGACTCATTACTTGCCTGATTTGTTTGGGACATTCCTGTTTTTTATCTTATCCAGTTCGATTTTGTCATCTTGACAGTGGTGACGGTTGGGTGACAATAATAGTCAAAAATGGGTATAAATCGGAGGAGGAAACAAACTCTAAAATATATATGATATTGCCATCAAAATCACTAGATTTTAAAAAAGATCGGGGAAATTTCCTCCCCTTATTGCCGCCACTGTATAATTTATTTTTAAGAACTGCTGCTACATTTTTGGAATAAATTTTAAAATAACTGTAAGTGTAAAACTTTCCCATTCTCAAACCGAAAAGAAATTTAATTTTGCATTTTAAAGTACATCTGAATTGTTTTCCTACTTCTTCGCAGCCCAATTTCAATGTATTATACCCATTTGCAAAACCATTAGCACTTTTATATTAAGGAAAATCAAATATACAGGACCAGCCTAGGAGTAAAATGCTATGTGTGCAAAAATGAGTTTTGGAGCCCCTTACAGTGAAAATGGGTACAGAAAACACTTAAAAAATGGTAAAGAGTGCTCTATATGGTATGGGTGCAAATTATTAAAATCGTAGCGTTTTCTGCACTAATCAACATGATTTTAAGTCAGCTTTTATTAATGAACCCAAGGATTCAATTTTTTTTTTTTAATAAAAAATTGTAACAAAATTATTTTCGTAGGAATTTAATAAAATACATGTTATTAAAATTACTGATTTTTGCTACGTATTACTTTTTTTAGTAGTCCTCTACTCTTAGCGCAAGCCTTGGAACTCCTTTGCAACCCTGGGTTGTGAAGGGCTGCAATTCGGCTAATGTAGCATTATCAGTACTGCCAAGTTAAAGTGAAACAAAGTTAACAACTGTTCAGTTCTGTCACAACAACATAGCGGAGCGCTTGAAGCCAGTCTCTTTACTGTACACTCAAGCAACATTTTATGTGTTGAACTAAACATATTCAAATTCACAAACATTCAAAGGCGAAGTTAATATAAAGGATTTAAAAATCAATACTATTTTGAACATATTTTTTCCATGTTCAAACAAGTTATCAGTTTGATTTTCCCAATATCTGGGAATAAAATAAATATTTCCCAACATCTGACAAAATATAAATATTTCCCAACATCTGACAAAATATAAATACTTAATTCCGTGATCTCAAAACACCTTAAAAGCTAATACAAAATATGAACATTCTGCTCTTGCCTATCTGGATTTTTAGCACTAACCAGTTTATTCCGTCAGAACCGCTGGTTTGCTTAACTTTTTTGGATTGTAAAAACCCCCATCTTTTACTGTCATTTGTTTTTTAATCTTGAACGAATTCATTTTTTAGGTACGTTGAGAGGTTAACAAATAATTTATTAAATCCGTGATATAAAATTTTTAAAATAAAAGTTACATAACTTTTGTTGATAAATCGGTTAGCGTTCCCGTTAAAATTAGAGGAGGCGAAATATTCTTCAAGGAAAGGGCGCAAAGAACTGAATGTGCTAGGTCACAGTTTTGTTCTTTAAAAATGTAGATATTTGGCGTGAATTTGTGTATGGAAGTTTTAGACTGTATATACGACGAACCATACAAATTTGACGTCTGGAATTCTTCCACAAATACAGATCATTCGTTGAAGAGGATAATTGCTATTGAATGAATCATAGCTAAATGTAAACATATATCAGTTCATTTCTAATGAAAGAGAAATGGCCATGTGTGGGTTGCCGTGCCTTTTTCAAGTGTTTTACAAAAACTTGGACTTGCCTGCTCAGCTCTGAAGTTGTGGATCCCAGACGAAAACAAGTTATCACGAAATGACTTTTTTGTTTGCTTACTTGGCTTTGAGTTCAGTATTACGTAAAGAGAAAAAAGAAATTTTAGATGAGGGAATGTCGTTCCGCCTTCTAAAAAGGTAAAGGATCGCCGTTGCCTCATATTCCCACTCCACTATACCCCTGACCACCGATAAAATCCGTTTTGTAATTTTATGTCTGATGTATTTAAAATTATGGTCCTTAAATTTTTCTAAAAAGGTCCTTGAATTTTCTTAAAAAGGTCCTTGAAAGTCCTTGAATTTTTTTCTTCAATAAGAGTGGGAACCCTGTTATTGCAGTTCCATGTCTTAATTATTCAATTTTTTACGGCAATAATTCAAAAGAGAAATGAACACATTTACTTTTTTTTTTCAAAAGGATATTTTATTTTCATTGATTTATTTTGTAAAATATATTTTTTAAAAGTGTCACAAGACATTTTATAGTCATATTAAGGTTTTTATTTTTTTTCTTAATTCTTATTCCATAACTTTAAAAAACCTAACAACTGATGTTTGAAACGCTGTTGTTCTTAGCTTTTATTTTGATTGATAAAATTAATAATTAAATTTTTCATATTAATGATATAATTATTAAACTTACTCAATCATTAATATTTATAATTTAATTTTTAAACTTAATACACAAAGTAAACATTTCATCTTTAGTGTATGCAAGGTAATTAGTGGGGATATTGTTCAAGTTTCTACATTTTAGCTTTTTAAACATATTTTGTAATTATCTATTTGTTAATTTTGAAGGTGTTAAATAATTAAACAGAGAATCTGAATACTTGAAATTTTCTTCAATTGATGAAATCGTGGCGCCATCTTCAGTTTACAATTTGACTTAATGTAATTAATAAAATTTCACTGCAATCGGTCAGGTTTAGAAAATCAACTTAAATATTTGCTTTTTACCCAACACAATAATTAATTTCAATTTTTTTTTTATACTTAATTTATTATAATTAGTAATTCAATTTTTAAAATAAATAATTTTTTCAAAAAAATTAATAATTTGATTATAAAAATTAATAACTAAATCTTCAAAATTAATGATATAATTATAAAAATTACGGATTTAATTATTAAAATTAGTAATTAGATTACTAAATATAATAATTTAATTACTAAAATTAATAATTTAATTACTAAAATTAATGCTTAAACTAAACACTTAATCTTATAATTTACCTTTTTTTTTTAATTCAAGTTTATGCATTTTAGTGTTTTAAACATATTTTGTAATTCCCTTTTGCTAATTTTGAAGGTGTTTTAATTTATTACAATGGAAAATAATTACTTTTTTTAAACAAAATTTCATTGTATTACTCTCACTTAGTAAATTATTTTTCGAAAATACTTTTTCTCGTCGGATATTTTTTCTTATTTACCGGAAATTACTTGTTTTACTATTCGAGACGCAAATGTTGAATAATACACCTCGAAGAGCTTCTGTGTTTGAAAATCCTCCATTCTAAACATATTATGCAATTACTTTTAAATAGCAATTACTTTTTCATCAAAATAGTGTAGCCATCTTAAATTAAAAGATCAAATTAACATAATTAACATTAAATTAACCCGCATAATTAAAATATAATTCATTCATATGCATTCCAAATTCTCAAAAATATGGGAGGAGTGTGACAAAGGGAGTGGGGGTACTATGCAATACAACGTCTTTTTATCTGGACTTTTAAATAACTTTTTTTCATAATTGGTCATAATTTATACTACATCAGATATTTAATTATTCATTGTATTTAATTTTTAAGGCTTCAGTGCCATATGTTTTAAAAAATACAAGCAAAATCTTGTTTCTATTTAAAGAGATGGTTTCTAATAGCATTAAACAAAGCTGATAGAAAAAGCTTTACAAAATCTATTGCCTTTTAGAATAATCTCAAATATTAAACATGTTACATTGTTTCCCCTATTTTCAATCTTTAATTACTTGATGCTAAATGATGAATGCAAAAGAAATCCTTCACATATATATTATAACTTTATTTTTAGTTACAACATTTACGTTGTTCAACGTTGTTCCTGTAACAGATGCTATTACTGGAAATGAAACAGGTGTATATTTTTTAATATTTTTCACTATGAGCAAATTAATTCTTTATAAAATCTCTTAATTAAACAATAAGCGGTTTTCCTTATTTAAGTTCATAATGGCTTTAAATTTTAAAACTATCACTTGCAATATATTTTTAAGCCAACACCTACCATTAAAACATGATCACTCTATATTAAAACTAGGGATGTGGAACATTGCACAACTTTCAATTGCCAATTTGACATTATTTTTGGCAATCATTTTTACATAAGCC
This sequence comes from Linyphia triangularis, assembly GCA_963978545.1. Lineage (NCBI taxonomy): Eukaryota > Metazoa > Arthropoda > Arachnida > Araneae > Linyphiidae > Linyphia > Linyphia triangularis. The sequence goes on from OZ021721.1 coordinate 101,228,453, forward strand.
AAAAAAAAAATCTCATTAAAATGATGAAATTAGCTCTATATTATTCGGTAGACATTACATTGTCCTTTCATTTGCGTGAAATAGAAAAAAAGAATTCAAACGTTAATGGATGATTCTCAAGGATAAAGAGCTCTGTGTTAAAGACAACTTTTCAACTTTTTTCGCTTTTATTGCACTTCGGAGGTGGGGATGCATCTTTAGAGGCGTCAGCAAAAAGATTTTAATCAAAATCGTTAGAAGCGTTTTTTTACCAATTGCTGAAAAACATGTTGTTTTTTTTCATGATTTTTCATAATTTCAACATATGCGCATTTGCGATTTTGGCGAATATTATAATGGTAGGTGACATAACCACCACCAACCCCGCACACCAAATTTAAATGCCGTAGGTCAATTTAATTTGTTCGGGAGTTATGCTGACCACGGACACACAGACAGTTTTTCTAGACCACTTTTTTAAAAATCAGGATGTTCCAAAACGTGAAAAAATGAAATTTTTTTTTTACCGAATGCTATAGTTTCTGTACCCTATATAAACATATAGATAATTAAAAGTAAAGATGAAAAGTTTCGCCCCTTTCAGAATTTTTTTTCTGCAGCCCCTAGTCAGGGAGTGGAGCCCAATGATTTCTGTTTAAAATAAAACACTTCAAAATTTGCTGTTGATGGAGTATTTGGTGCCAATGTAAATAAACAAACAGTTAAAGCTAACAAATTAAAGCTCCCCCTTAAAATTATACAGATATGTTATTCAATTGTATTCAAAGTAATTCCAATTTTATTTCTGGATGACGGCAAGTAGGTTAATTAGTCCTCCGAATATTTGGCCGCTCCAATAACCTATGTAGGTGAAGTTTTCAGTCATTAAATATCAACAGATTGTGCAAATTTGATTAAGCTCGTACCTGAAAAAAGCTGATAAGTTTGTTGTGATGCAATAGAAATGTGTGTACAAGCGGCTTTTTAGTCATAATTCCAACACTCACAGAAAGCATTGTCATCGACAACGCCTGTGTCTGACAAGTTTTAAAGTTTAAGCTCGATTGGATGAGTGGAAGTTGGTTTATTAGTATGTGAGTGGTAAAAGAAATGTGTGTAAAAACCTTTTTTTAGTGACTGTGATAAACCCCAAAACTTCATAGAATGCATTGTCATCAGTCTCGAATCTATCTGTCAAGTTTCAGGTCAATTGAATGAAGGCAAGTGTATTAATTTGTTACCTGAAGCGGCAATAGCAGCTTACGTAAAAGCTGTCTTTTAGTGGAGTGGACAGCCCCCAAAACATGATAGTCTGCATTGTCATCGAATCGGAATGTTTCAAATTTCAACTCGATTAGATAAAGACAAGTGTGTTAATTTAGGTATCCGTAACGACAACAGAAGCGTGTGTAAAAGCAGAATTTTTACAGTGACAGGCCTCCAAAATTTAGTAGAATACATTACCATTGACATCAAATTTCAGTGCCAATTTTCTGCTCGATTGTTAGATGGAAAGCGTGTTAATTAGTTATTCAAAGGGACCATAGTAGCATCTGTAAAAGCAACTTTTTACTGATAAGGGAAACCTCCAAAACTTAATAAAATGAATTGCCATGGACATCAAATCTATCTTTCAAGTTTCAGATCTATTTGATGATGGCTAGTGTGTTAAACAGTCATTCAAAGGGACAATAGTAACAAGTGTAAAAGCTGCCTTCTGTTGATAGTGACAACCCCAAAATTTTGATAGAATACCTTATCATCAGCATTGAGTCTATCTGCTAAGTTTCAGTTCTATTGGATGACAACAAGCGAGTTAATTAGCTCTCCGCAGATTTGCAAACTATACCCAAACACACAAAATCGAAGTTCATATATAAAGGACTTTAAAAAAAAATAAGGACATGATTACAAAGAAGAAGTGTTGGCAATGTATTTAGCACATATCCTTTAGCTGTCTTGTTTTGAAAGGAATAACAATTTTTGGTAAAAGACTGGACAAATTTTTCTCATTTTTAATGTACAAAATAATTATTATTTTTTTTTTTTTAAGTTTTTGATTTTTTACTTTTTTTTATGAATAATTGTAGACAATTATGATGGTTTCATTCTTTTAGCCATTTATTTTGGCCAAGATTTTTCTATTTTTCATTAATTTCTATCAATTGACACTTGCTTAAACGCCATTTATTTTAAAATGGCTAGAAAGAGTCTAAGTGCCTTTTCAGGTGATAATATGAAATCTGATTTGAACATATACAGCCCAAAATTTTTAGAAAGCAACAAAAATGAGTACAATGTTGAAACAAATTATATAATTCCAAGTAGCCCCCTCCTGCAATAGTTAATGACAATGCCAGAAAGAAATCTTTTTCTCTTGTCATTTGAAAAATATGATGTACGTTGAATTGAGTTATGCTTAATTTTAATACGAGTTTGCTTCCAATACAAGATTTTTTGTTTATTTTACCGGAAAAGTGTTTTATTACTTTGATCTTTGATATAAAAATTAAGAGACTGAAGAAAAAATAATTTGATTTAATTTAAAAGATATTAAGATTTTTATAACTTAAATGCTTAGGTTCTGGTAAGATATTTACATAGGTATATACAAATAAAGGTAGGATAGATAAAAACAAACAAATAGATTGATTTTTGTATTAATGTTCTAATAAAAGCCCTAAATGTAAACATATATTTCATTCACCATCCCGAATTTATGAAACTTGGTTTGGCAATCCCTGTTCTGAGGTAGAGCAAGGGTATTCTACCTCGGGACAATAGCAACTAGCAGGATTCAAATTTATTTTTTTTGTATTGTAATTCATAAAAATATAGGTTTTGTGTAGGCAAATAAAGTCCATTTCAAACTAAAGAATAATGGAATATTTGTTTGCAATAGAACATTTATAAAAATTAAAATATAAAAATGTATCGCTGGTAAAACAGCCAGCCTCCTCTATTTGTAGTTATCTAAACATAAATTGCATGTTAAAACATTGTCACTCCACATTATTTTTTTTTACAATTTTTATATTTTTAAATGTTCTTAACAAAATTTATTTTATCATGAAACCATTTGTCATTTTTATACACTTAATGCAGTTGCAGATGACGAAACTGATAAAGAAGCAACTAGCAGTTCTAATGTAACTACAACAGGTAATGTTACATAATGTTTTAGTTTTATTAATTATTTTTAAATTTATTTTGGTAATCATAAATTAAAGTTGTTGTGGCTAAATAGCGTGATGGAAACTTTTTCAAGCCAATAATTAATTTTTTTAAATGCTTTTAATGAAATATATTTTATCTCGAGAGCAATTGAATTTTTTTTTTACAGTTGGTGCAAATAGAGAAGATGAATATCTTACTGCAGTTCCAAGCAGCACTACTGTAACTACAACAGGTAATGCAGCATACATAAGTTTTGGTCTTATTAATTATTTTTTAATTAATTTAGGAAATGATTAATTGAAGTAGCTGTAATTAAATAATGTGTTGAAATCTTTGTCAAACCAGTAATTTTTAATTAAATTTTTTTAAATGGTTTTAATGAAATATATTTTATCACGAGAGCAATTGAATTTTTTTTACAGTTGGTGCAACTGGAGAAGATGTATATGTTACAGCAGTTCCAAGCAGCACTACTGTTACTACAACAGGTAACGTAACATACATAAGTTTTGGTCTTATTAATTATTTTTAAATTTATTTAGGAAATGATCAATTGAAGTTGCCGTAATTAAAAAACGTGTTGGAAACTTGTCAAACCAATAATTTTTAATTAAAATTTTTTTAAATGCTTTTGATAAAATATATTTTATCACGACGGCAATTGAATTTTTTTACAGTTGGTGCAACTGAAGAAGACGAATATGTTACGGCTGTTCCAAGCAGCACTACCTTACCTGCAACAGGTAATATAACATACATAAGTTTTGGTCTTATTAGTTATTTTTAAATTTATTTTGGAAATGATAAATTGAAGTTGCTGTAATTAAATAACGTTGGAAACTTTGTCAAACCAATAATTTTTAATTCAAATTTTTCAAATGCTTTGGATGAAATATATTTTATTACGAGGGCAATTGAAATTTTTTTACAGTTGGTGCAACTGAAGAAGACGAATATGATACGGCAGTTCCAAGCAGCACTACTTTAACTACAACAGGTAATGTAACATACATAAGTTTTGGTCTTATTAGTTATTTTTAAATTTATTTAGGAAATGATAAATTAAAGTTGCTGTAAATAAATAACGAGTTAGAAACTTTGTCAAACCAATAATTTTTAATTTCAATTTTTTTTTATGCTTTTAATGAAATAAATATATTTTATCATGAGGGCAATTGAATTTTTTTTACAGTTGGTGCAACTGGAGAAGATGTATATGTTACACCAGTTCCAAGCAGCACTACTGTAACTACAACAGGTAATGTAACATACATAAGTTTTGGTCTTATTAATTATTTTTAAATTATTTAGGAAATTACCAATTGAAGTTGCTGTAATTAAATAATGTGTTGGAAACTTTGTCAAACCAATAATTTTTAATTAAAATTTTTTTAAATGTTTTTAATGAAATATATTTTATCACGAAAGCAATTGAATTTTTTTACAGTTGATGCAACTGGAGAAGATGTGCATGTTACACCAGTTCCAAGCAGCACTACTGTAACTACAACAGGTAATGTAACATACATAAGTTTTGGTCTTATTATTATTTTTAAATATATTAAGGAAATGATAAATTGAAGTTGCTGTAATTAAATAACGATTTGGAAACTTTGTAAACCAATAATTTTTAATTCAAATTTTTTAAATGCTTTTGATGAAATATATTTTATTACAAGGGCAATTGAAATTTTTTTACAGTTGGTGCAACTGAAGAAGACGAATATGATACGGCAGTTCCAAGCAGCACTACTGTAACTACAACAGGTAATGTAACATACATAAGTTTTGGTCTTATTAATTATTTTTTAATTTATTTAGGAAATGATAAGTTGAAGTTGCTGTAATTAAACAACTTGTTGGAAACTTTGTCAAACCAATAATTTTTAATTCAAATTTTTTAAATGCTTTTGATGAAATATATTTTATTACAAGGGCAATTGAAATTTTTTTACAGTTGGTGCAACTGAAGAAGACGAATATGATACGGCAGTTCCAAGCAGCACTACTGTAACTACAACAGGTAATGTAACATACATAATTTTTGGTCTTATTATTATTTTTAAATATATTAAGGAAATGATAAATTGAAGTTGCTGTAATTAAATAACGATTTGGAAACTTTGTCAAACCAATAATTTTTAATTCAAATTTTTTAAATGCTTTTGATGAAATATATTTTATTACAAGGGCAATTGAAATTTTTTTACAGTTGTTGCAACTGAAGAAGACGAATATGATATGGCAGTTCCAAGCAGCACTACTGTAACTACAACAGGTAATGTAACATACATAAGTTTTGGTCTTATTAATTATTTTTTAATTTATTTAGGAAATGATAAGTTGAAGTTGCTGTAATTAAACAACGTGTTGGAAACTTTGTCAAACCAATAATTTTTAATTCAAATTTTTTAATTGTTTTAATGAAATATATTTTATCACGAGGGCAATTGAAATTTTTTTACAGTTGGTGCAACTGAAGAAGAGGAATATGATACGGCAGTTCCAAGCAGCACTACTGTAACTACAACAGGTAATGTAACATACATAAGTTTTGGTCTTATTAATTATTTTAAAATTTATTTAGGAAATGATCAATTAAAGTTGCTGTAATTAAATAATGTGTTGGAAACTTTGTCAAACCTATAATTTGTAATTAAAATTTTTTTAAATGCTTTTGATGAAATATATTTTATCACAACGGAAATTGAATTTTTTTTACAGTTTCTGCAACTGAAGGAGATGAATATGTTACGGCAGTTCCAAGCAGCACTACCATACCTGCAACAGGTAAAATAACATACATAAGTTTTGGTCTTATTAGTTACTTTTAAATTTATTTTGGAAATGATAAATTGAAGTTGCTGTAATTAAATAACGATTTGGAAACTTTGTCAAACCAATAATTTTTAATTTCAATTTTTTTTTTATGCTTTTAATGAAATAAATATTCTTTATCATGAGGGCTATTCAATTTTTTTTACAGTTGGTGCAACTGGAGAAGATATATATGCTACACCAGTTCCAAGCAGCACTACTGTAACTACAACAGGTAATGTAACATACATAAGTTTTGGTCTTATTAGTTATTTTTAAATTTATTTAGGAAATTATAAATTGAAGTTGCTGTAATTAAATAACGAGTTGGAAACTTTGTCAAACCTATAATTTTTAATTCAAATTTTGTAAATGCTTTTGATGAAATATATTTTATTACGAGGGCAATTGAAATTTTTTTACAGGTGGTGCAACTAAAGAAGACGAATATGATACAGCAGTTCCAAGCAGCACTACTGTAACTACAACAGGTAATGTAACATACATAAGTTTTGGTCGTTTTAATTATTTTTTAATTTATTTAGGAAATGATAAGTTGAAGTTGCTGTAATTAAACAAAGTGTTGGAAACTTTGTCAAACCAATAATTTTTAATTCAAATTTTTTAAATGCTTTTGATGAAATATATTTTATTACGAGGGCAATTGAATTTTTTTTACAGTTGGTTTAACTGAAGAAGACGAATATGATACGGCAGTTCCAAGCAGCACTACTGTAACTACAATAGGTAATGTAACATAAATAAGTTTTGGTCTTATTAATTATTTTTTAATTTATTTAGGAAATGATAAATTGAAGTTGCTGTAATTAAATAACGAGTTGGAAACTTTGTCAAACCAATAATTTTTAATTCAAATTTTTTTAAATGTTTTATATGAAATATATTTTATCACGAAAGCAATTGAATTTTTTTACAGTTGATGCAAATGGAGAAGATGTGCATGTTACACCAGTTCCAAGCAGCACTACTGTAACTTCAACAGGTAATGTAACATACATAAGTTTTGGTCTTATAGTTATTTTTAAATTTATTTAGGAAATGAGAAAATGAAGTTGCTGTAATTAAATAACGAGTTGGAAACTTTGTCAAACCAATAATTTTTAATTCAAATTTTTTAAATGCTTTTGATGAAATATATTTTATTACGAGGGCAATTGAAATTTTTTTACAGTTGGTGCAACTGAAGAAGACGAATATGATACGGCAGTTCCAAGCAGCACTACTGTAACTACAACAGGTAATGTAACATACATAAGTTTTGGTCTTATTAGTTATTTTTAAATTTATTAAGGAAATTATAAATTGAAGTTGCTGTAATTAAATAACGAGTTGGAAACTTTGTCAAACCAATAATTTTTAATTCAAATTTTTAAAATGCTTTTTATGAAATATATTTTATTACGAGGGCAATTGAATTTTTTTTACAGTTGGTGTAACTGAAGAAGACGAATATGATACGGCAGTTCCAAGCAGCACTACTGTAACTACAACAGGTAATGTAACATAAATAAGTTTTGGTCTTATTAATTATTTTTTAATTTATTTAGGAAATGATAAATTGAATTTGCTGTAATTAAATAACGTGTTGGAAACTTTGTCAAACCAATAATTTGTAATTAAATTTTTTTTAAAGCTTTTGATGAAATATTTTTTAACACGACGGCAATTGAATTTTTTTTACAGTTGGTGCAACTGAAGAAGATGGATATGTTACGCCAGTTCCAAGCAGCACTACTGTAACTACAACAGGTAATGTAACATACATAAGTTTTGGTCTTATTAATTATTTTTTAATTTATTTAGGAAATGATAAATTGAAGTTGCTGTAATTAAATAACGAGTTGGAAACTTTGTCAAACCAATAATTTTTAATTCAAATTTTTTTAAATGTTTTATATGAAATATATTTTATCACGAAAGCAATTGAATTTTTTTACAGTTGATGCAAATGGAGAAGATGTGCATGTTACACCAGTTCCAAGCAGTACTACTGTAACTTCAACAGGTAATGTAACATACATAAGTTTTGGTCTTATTAGTTATTTTTAAATTTATTTAGGAAATGATAAATTGAAGTTGCTGTAATTAAATAACGAGTTGGAAACTTTGTCAAACCAATAATTTTTAATTCAAATTTTTTAAATGCTTTTGATGAAATATATTTTATTACGAGGGCAATTGAAATTTTTTTACAGTTGGTGCAACTGAAGAAGACGAATATGATACGGCAGTTCCAAGCAGCACTACTGTAACTACAACAGGTAATGTAACATACATAAGTTTTGGTCTTATTAGTTATTTTTAAATTTATTAAGGAAATTATAAATTGAAGTTGCTGTAATTAAATAACGAGTTGGAAACTTTGTCAAACCAATAATTTTTAATTCAAATTTTTAAAATGCTTTTTATGAAATAAATATATTTTATCATGAGGGCAACTCAATTTTTTTTACAGTTGTTACAACTGGAGAAGATTTATATGTTACACCAGTTCCAAGCAGCACTACTGTAACTGCAACAGGTAATGTAACACACATAAGTTTTGGTCTAATTAATTATTTTGAAATTTATTTAGGAAATGATAATTTAAAGTTGCTGTAACTAAATAACATGTTAGAAACTTTGTCAAGCCAATAATTTTAAATTTTTTTAAATGCTTTAAAGAAATATATTTTATCACAAGAGCAATTGAATTTTTTTACAGTTGGTGCAAATAGAGAAGATGAATATGTTACAGCAGTTCCAAGCAGCACCACTGTAACTACAACAGGTAAAGTAACACACATAAGTTTTGGTCTTATTAATTTTTTTGAAATTTATTTAGGAAATTATAAATTGAAATTGCTGTAATTAAATAACGTGTTGGAAACTTTGTCAAACCAATAATTTTTATTTTCAATTTTTTTTTATGCTTTTAATGAAATAAATATATTTTATTATGACGGCAATTGAATTTTTTTTACAGTTGGTGTAACTGAAGAAGACGAATATGATACGGCAGTTCCAAGCAGCACTACTGTAACTACAACAGGTAATGTAACATAAATAAGTTTTGGTCTTATTAATTATTTTTTAATTTATTTAGGAAATGATAAATTGAAGTTGCTGTAATTAAATAACGTGTTGGAAACTTTGTCAAACCAATAATTTTTAATTCAAATTTTTTAAAATGTTTTATATGAAATATATTTTATCACGAAAGCAATTGAATTTTTTTACAGTTGATGCAAATGGAGAAGATGTGCATGTTACACCAGTTCCAAGCAGCACTACTGTAACTTCAACAGGTAATGTAACATACATAAGTTTTGGTCTTATTAGTTATTTTTAAATTTATTTAGGAAATGATAAATTGAAATTGCTGTAATTAAATAACGTGTTGGAAACTTTGTCAAACCAATAATTTTTATTTTCAATTTTTTTTTATGCTTTTAATGAAATAAATATATTTTATTATGACGGCAATTGAATTTTTTTTACAGTTGGTGTAACTGAAGAAGACGAATATGATACGGCAGTTCCAAGCAGCACTACTGTAACTACAACAGGTAATGTAACATAAATAAGTTTTGGTCTTATTAATTATTTTTTAATTTATTTAGGAAATGATAAATTGAAGTTGCTGTAATTAAATAACGAGTTTTAAACTTTGTCAAACCAATAATTTTTAATTCAAATTTTTAAAATGCTTTTTATGAAATATATTTTATTACGAGGGCAATTGAATTTTTTTTACAGTTGGTGTAACTGAAGAAGACGAATATGATACGGCAGTTCCAAGCAGCACTACTGTAACTACAACAGGTAATGTAACATAAATAAGTTTTGGTCTTATTAATTATTTTTTAATTTATTTAGGAAATGATAAATTGAATTTGCTGTAATTAAATAACGTGTTGGAAACTTTGTCAAACCAATAATTTGTAATTAAATTTTTTTTAAAGCTTTTGATGAAATATTTTTTAACACGACGGCAATTGAATTTTTTTTACAGTTGGTGCAACTGAAGAAGATGGATATGTTACGCCAGTTCCAAGCAGCACTACTGTAACTACAACAGGTAATGTAACATACATAAGTTTTGGTCTTATTAATTATTTTTTAATTTATTTAGGAAATGAAAAATTCAAGTTGCTGTAATTAAATAACGTGTTGGAAACTTTGTCAAACCAATAATTTTTAATTTAAATTTTTTTAAATGTTTTTAATGAAATATATTTTATCACGAAAGCAATTGAATTTTTTTTTACAGTTGATGCAACTGGAGAAGATGTGCATGTTACACCAGTTTCAAGCAGTACCATTGTAACTACAACAGGTAATGTAACATACATAAGTTTTGGTCTTATTATTATTTTTAATAGATTAAGGAAATGATAAATTAAAGTTGTTGTATCAAAATAGTGTTTTGGATGCTTTGTCAAACCAAAAATTTTTATTTTCAATTTTTTAAAATGCTATTGATGAAATATATTTTACCATGACGGCAATTGAATTTTTTTTACAGCTGGTGCAACTGAAGAAGATGAATATGTTACGCCAGTTCCAAGCAGCACTACCTTACCTGCAACAGGTTATATAACATACATAAGTTTTGGTCTTATTAGTTATTTTTAAATTTATTTTGGAAATGATAAATTAAAGTTGCTGTAATTAAATAACGAGTTAGAAACTTTGTCAAACCAATAATTTTTAATTTCAATTTTTTTTTATGCTTTTAATGAAATAAATATATTTTATCATGAGGGCAACTCAATTTTTTTTACAGTTGTTACAACTGGAGAAGATTTATATGTTACACCAGTTCCAAGCAGCACTACTGTAACTGCAACAGGTAATGTAACACACATAAGTTTTGGTCTAATTAATTATTTTGAAATTTATTTAGGAAATGATAATTTAAAGTTGCTGTAACTAAATAACATGTTAGAAACTTTGTCAAGCCAATAATTTTAAATTTTTTTAAATGCTTTAAAGAAATATATTTTATCAAAAGAGCAATTGAATTTTTTTACAGTTGGTGCAAATAGAGAAGATGAATATGTTACAGCAGTTCCAAGCAGCACCACTGTAACTACAACAGGTAAAGTAACACACATAAGTTTTGGTCTTATTAATTATTTTTTAATTTATTTAGGAAATTATAAATTGAAATTGCTGTAATTAAATAACGTGTTGGAAACTTTGTCAAACCAATAATTTTTATTTTCAATTTTTTTTTATGCTTTTAATGAAATAAATATATTTTATTATGACGGCAATTGAATTTTTTTTACAGTTGGTGTAACTGAAGAAGACGAATATGATACGGCAGTTCCAAGCAGCACTACTGTAACTACAACAGGTAATGTAACATAAATAAGTTTTGGTCTTATTAATTATTTTTTAATTTATTTAGGAAATGATAAATTGAAGTTGCTGTAATTAAATAACGTGTTGGAAACTTTGTCAAACCAATAATTTTTAATTCAAATTTTTTAAAATGTTTTATATGAAATATATTTTATCACGAAAGCAATTGAATTTTTTTACAGTTGATGCAAATGGAGAAGATGTGCATGTTACACCAGTTCCAAGCAGCACTACTGTAACTTCAACAGGTAATGTAACATACATAAGTTTTGGTCTTATTAGTTATTTTTAAATTTATTTAGGAAATGATAAATTGAAGTTGCTGTAATTAAATAACGAGTTGGAAACTTTGTCAAACCAATAATTTTTAATTCAAATTTTTTAAATGCTTTTGATGAAATATATTTTATTACGAGGGCAATTGAAATTTTTTTACAGTTGGTGCAACTGAAGAAGACGAATATGATACGGCAATTCCAAGCAGCACTACTGTAACTACAACAGGTAATGTAACATACATAAGTTTTGGTCTTTTTAATTATTTTTTAATTTATTTAGGAAATGATAAGTTGAAGTTGCTGTAATTAAACAACGTGTTTTAAACTTTGTCAAACCAATAATTTTTAATTCAAATTTTTAAAATGCTTTTTATGAAATATATTTTATTACGAGGGCAATTGAATTTTTTTTACAGTTGGTGTAACTGAAGAAGACGAATATGATACGGCAGTTCCAAGCAGCACTACTGTAACTACAACAGGTAATGTAACATAAATAAGTTTTGGTCTTATTAATTATTTTTTAATTTATTTAGGAAATGATAAATTGAATTTGCTGTAATTAAATAACGTGTTGGAAACTTTGTCAAACCAATAATTTGTAATTAAATTTTTTTTAAAGCTTTTGATGAAATATTTTTTAACACGACGGCAATTGAATTTTTTTTACAGTTGGTGCAACTGAAGAAGATGGATATGTTACGCCAGTTCCAAGCAGCACTACTGTAACTACAACAGGTAATGTAACATACATAAGTTTTGGTCTTATTAATTATTTTTTAATTTATTTAGGAAATGAAAAATTCAAGTTGCTGTAATTAAATAACGTGTTGGAAACTTTGTCAAACCAATAATTTTTAATTTAAATTTTTTTAAATGTTTTTAATGAAATATATTTTATCACGAAAGCAATTGAATTTTTTTTTACAGTTGATGCAACTGGAGAAGATGTGCATGTTACACCAGTTTCAAGCAGTACCATTGTAACTACAACAGGTAATGTAACATACATAAGTTTTGGTCTTATTATTATTTTTAATAGATTAAGGAAATGATAAATTAAAGTTGTTGTAACAAAATAGTGTTTTGGATGCTTTGTCAAACCAAAAATTTTTATTTTCAATTTTTTAAAATGCTATTGATGAAATATATTTTACCATGACGGCAATTGAATTTTTTTTACAGCTGGTGCAACTGAAGAAGATGAATATGTTACGCCAGTTCCAAGCAGCACTACCTTACCTGCAACAGGTTATATAACATACATAAGTTTTGGTCTTATTAGTTATTTTTAAATTTATTTTGGAAATGATAAATTAAAGTTGCTGTAATTAAATAACGAGTTAGAAACTTTGTCAAACCAATAATTTTTAATTTCAATTTTTTTTTATGCTTTTAATGAAATAAATATATTTTATCATGAGGGCAACTCAATTTTTTTTACAGTTGTTACAACTGGAGAAGATTTATATGTTACACCAGTTCCAAGCAGCACTACTGTAACTGCAACAGGTAATGTAACACACATAAGTTTTGGTCTAATTAATTATTTTGAAATTTATTTAGGAAATGATAATTTAAAGTTGCTGTAACTAAATAACATGTTAGAAACTTTGTCAAGCCAATAATTTTAAATTTTTTTAAATGCTTTAAAGAAATATATTTTATCAAAAGAGCAATTGAATTTTTTTACAGTTGTTGCAAATAGAGAAGATGAATATGTTACAGCAGTTCCAAGCAGCACCACTGTAACTACAACAGGTAAAGTAACACACATAAGTTTTGGTCTTATTAATTTTTTTGAAATTTATTTAGGAAATTATAAATTGAAATTGCTGTAATTAAATAACGTGTTGGAAACTTTGTCAAACCAATAATTTTTATTTTCAATTTTTTTTATGCTTTTAATGAAATAAATATATTTTATTATGACGGCAATTGAATTTTTTTTACAGTTGGTGTAACTGAAGAAGACGAATATGATACGGCAGTTCCAAGCAGCACTACTGTAACTACAACAGGTAATGTAACATAAATAAGTTTTGGTCTTATTAATTATTTTTTAATTTATTTAGGAAATGATAAATTGAAGTTGCTGTAATTAAATAACGTGTTGGAAACTTTGTCAAACCAATAATTTTTAATTTAAATTTTTTTAAATGTTTTAAATGAAATATATTTTATCACGAAAGCAATTTTATTTTTTTACAGTTGATGCAACTGGTGAAGATGTGCATGTTACACCAGTTCCAAGCAGCTCTACTGTAACTACAACAGGTAATGTAACATACATAAGTTTTGGTCTTATTATTATTTTTAAATATATTAAGGAAATGATAAATTAAAGTTGACAAAATAGTGTTTTGGAAGCTTTGTCAAACCGATAATTTTTATTTTCAATTTTTTAAAATGCTATTGATGAAATATATTTTATCACGACGGCAATTGAATTTTTTTTACAGCTGGTGCAACTGAAGAAGATGTATATGTTACACCAGTTCCAAGCAGCACTACTGTAACTACAACAGGTAATGTAACATACATAAGTTTTGGTCTTATTAGTTATTTTTAAATTTATTTAGGAAATGATAAATTGAAGTTGCTGTAATTAAATAACGAGTTTTAAACTTTGTCAAACCAATAATTTTTAATTCAAATTTTTTAAATGCTTTTGATGAAATATATTTTATTACGAGGGCAATTGAAATTTTTTTACAGTTGGTGCAACTGAAGAAGACGAATATGATACGGCAGTTCCAAGCAGCACTACTGTAACTACAACAGGTAATGTAACATACATAAGTTTTGGTCTTATTAATTATTTTTAAATTTATTTAGGAAATAATCAATTAAAGTTGCTGTAATTAAATAATGTGTTGGAAACTTTGTCAAACCAATAATTTGTAATTAAAATTTTTTTAAATGCTTTTGATGAAATATATTTTATCACAACGGCAATTGAATTTTTTTTACAGTTGGTGCAACTGAAGAAGATGAATATGTTACGGCAGTTCCAAGCAGCACTACCTTACCTGCAACAGGTAATATAACATACATAAGTTTTGGTCTTATTAGTTACTTTTAAATTTATTTTGGAAATGATAAATTGAAGTTGCTGTAATTAAATAACGAGTTGGAAACTTTGTCAAACCAATAATTTTTAATTTCAATTTTTTTTTTATGCATTTAATGAAATAAATATTCTTTATCTGAGGGCTATTCAATTTTTTTTACAGTTGGTGCAACTGGAGAAGATATATATGTTACACCAGTTCCAAGCAGCACTACTGTAACTACAACAGGTAATGTAACATACATAAGTTTTGGTCTTATTAGTTATTTTTAAATTTATTTAGGAAATTATAAATTGAAGTTGCTGTAATTAAATAACGAGTTGGAAACTTTGTCAAACCAATAATTTTTAATTCAAATTTTTTAAATGCTTTTGATGAAATATATTTTATTACGAGGGCAATTGAAATTTTTTTACAGTTGGTGCAACTGAAGAAGACGAATATGATACAGCAGTTCCAAGCAGCACTACTGTAACTACAACAGGTAATGTAACATACATAAGTTTTGGTCTTTTTAATTATTTTTTAATTTATTTAGGAAATGATAAATTGAAGTTGCTGTAATTAAATAACGTGTTGGAAACTTTGTCAAACCAATAATTTTTAATTTAAATTTTTTTAAATGTTTTAAATAAAATTTATTTTATCACGAAAGCAATTGAATTTTTTTACAGTTGATGCAAATGGAGAAGATGTGCATGTTACACCAGTTCCAAGCAGCACTACTGTAACTACAACAGGTAATGTAACATACATAACTTTTGGTCTTATTAATTATTTTTTAATTTATTTAGGAAATGATCAATTAAAGTTGCTGTAATTAAATAATATGTTGGAAACTTTGTCAAACCAATAATTTGTAATTAAATTTTTTTAAAGCTTTTGATGAAATATTTTTTTCACAATGGCAATTGAAATTTTTTTACAGTTGGTGCAACTGAAGAAGACGAATATGATACGGCAGTTCCAAGCAGCACTACCTTACCTGCAACAGGTAATATAACATACATAAGTTTTGGTCTTATTAATTATTTTTAAATTTATTTAGGAAATGATAAATTAAAGTTGTTGTAACGAAATAGAGCATTGGAAGCTTTGTCAAACCAATAATTTTTAATTTCAAATTTTTAAATGCTTTTGATGAAATATTTTTTAACACGACGGCAATTGAATTTTTTTTACAGTTGGTGCAACTGAAGAAGATGGATATGTTACGGTAGTTCCAAGCAGCACTACTGTAACTACAACAGGTAATGTAACATACATAAGTTTTGGTCTTATTATTATTTTTAATAGATTAAGGAAATGATAAATTAAAGTTGTTGTAACAAAATAGCGTTTTGGAAGGTTTGTCAAACCAACAATTTTTATTTTCAATTTTTTAAAATGCTATTGATGAAATATATTTCATCACGACTTTAATTGAATTTTTTTTACAGCTGGTGCAACTGAAGAAGATGAATATGTTACGGTAGTTCCAAGCAGCACTACCTTAGCTGCAACAGGTAATATAAAATACATAAGTTTTGGTCTTATTAATTATTTTTAAATTTATTTAGGAAATGATAAATTAAAGTTGTTGTAACTAAATAGAGCATTGGAAGCTTTGTCAAACCAGTAATTTTTAATTTCAATTTTTTAAATGCTTTTGATGAAATATATTTTATCACGACAGCAATTGAATTTTTTTTACAGTTGGTGCAACTGAAGAAGATGGATATGTTACGCCAGTTCCAAGCAGCACTACTGTAACTACAACAGGTAATGTAACATACATAAGTTTTGGTCTTATTAATTATTTTTTAATTTATTTAGGAAATGAAAAATTCAAGTTGCTGTAATTAAATAACGTGTTGGAAACTTTGTCAAACCAATAATTTTTTATTTAAATTTTTTTAAATGTTTTTAATGAAATATATTTTATCACGAAAGCAATTGAATTTTTTTTTACAGTTGATGCAACTGGAGAAGATGTGCATGTTACACCAGTTTCAAGCAGCACCACTGTAACTACAACAGGTAATGTAACATACATAAGTTTTGGTCTTATTATTATTTTTAATAGATTAAGGAAATGATAAATTAAAGTTGTTGTAACAAAATAGCGTTTTGGATGCTTTCTCAAACCAAAAATTTTTATTTTCAATTTTTTAAAATGCTATTGATGAAATATATTTTATCATGACGGCAATTGAATTTTTTTTACAGCTGGTGCAACTGAAGAAGATGAATATGTTACGCCAGTTCCAAGCAGCACTACCTTACCTGCAACAGGTTATATAACATACATAAGTTTTGGTCTTATTAGTTATTTTTAAATTTATTTTGGAAATGATAAATTTAAGTGGCTGTAATTAAATAACGAGTTAGAAACTTTGTCAAACCAATAATTTTTAATTTCAATTTTTTTTTATGCTTTTAATGAAATAAATATATTTTATCATGAGGGCAACTCAATTTTTTTTACAGTTGGTGCAACTGGAGAAGATGTATATGTTACACCAGTTCCAAGCAGCACTACTGTAACTGCAACAGGTAATGTAACACACATAATTTTTGGTCTTATTAATTATTTTGATATTTATTTAGGAAATGATAATTTGAAGTTGCTGTATCGAAATAACGTGTTGGAAACTTTTTCAAGCCAATAATTTGTAATTTTTTTAAATGCTTTAAAGAAATATATTTTATCACAAGAGCAATTGAATTTTTTTTATAGTTGGTGCAAATAGAGAAGATGAACATGTTACAGCAGTTCCAAGCAGCACCACTGTAACTACAACAGGTAAAGTAACACACATAAGTTTTGGTCTTATTAATTTTTTTGAAATTTTTTTAGGAAATAATAAATTGAAATTGCTGTAATTAAATAACGTGTTGGAAACTTTGTCAAGCCAATAATTTTTAATTTTTTAAATGCTTTTAATGAAATATATTTTATCACAAGAGCAATTGAATTTATTTTTTTACAGTTGGTGCAAATAGAGAAGATGAATATGTTACGGCAGTCCCAAGCAGCACTACTGTAACTGTTCCAAGTATGTATTTCTAATTATAATTATTTTCCGAAAAAGAATTATTGTCTCTTTTTGTCAGTAAACAAAATTTTTAACATAAATATATCTAAACATTTTCATTTTAAAACTTATTATTTAGTTTATTTGTATAGCCAATTTAAAACACTAATTTTTTTGTTGCTGTTTTAGTTTTATTTTCTAAAAATATTCTTTGTAGCAATTTAATTATGTGAATCATTCTAGATTTTTATAGTTACTGCAAATGAAGAGAGCAAAATTGTTGCAGGATTTATATATAGTAAAATTTAATTCGTTATCCTATCAATAAAATATTCCACTTCTAGTGAGAAAAATTGAAGATATTTTTTAACGTGCAGAGAGATATTTTATTTGGAAAACTTATCATTTGTTTCATCTTATAATGTAATATTATTGAGAATATTTATGATGAAATGGGAATGGAGAATTTTTTTAAATATTTATTTAACTTATTGAAATAATTATTTTAAATGCCACAATATAAAGAACACATAATCAATTTTGTTAGCCAAATAAAATGAAAACATTAGTATATTTACCTTGCTCAGCCAATAAAATTGTTTTATATCACCTAGTGCAGTGGTCGATAATCTTGTTATTCAAAAGAGCTGCAGATCAGCAGTATAACAGTATCAAAAGTTTTGACCATGCATGCTCAATATGACCGGCCCCCCCTTCACATAGTCAAACTCGATTCGTAACAGAGTCGCATACTGCTTGCAAGCAGCGGTTTGGCTACCTCTGACTTAGAATGCTTGAAAACTTCGACACAGTTTATATGTAAAATTAATACTGGCTTATGCAGGTTTATGTTATCGTGAGTTTGATAATTTATGTCTTCTTACCAATTTTAACAATAAAGATTATAAATATTTTTATGACTCAATTTCATGATTGGGTCGTATTGGAACCAATGCTTTTTTAAATATTTTATATTTAATCATCCAAATGGCATTTTTGTATAGTTACTGGAAATGAAGTGAGTGATGTCCCTGAGACTGTTACAATTAGTCTTGATGCAACTCAAACTGTTATGTAATTTGAATTTTAAAAAAAATTTCAACATATGGTCTGTTTTTAATTTTTTTAAGTAAAATTAAAGTTATTTTTAGCTTCCATTTTGAAAAAAATGTTGGTGTATAGTTACTTTATTTTTTTAAAGTTTTGAATACATTTTAATGTAAATGAATTATAATTTAAGATTTTTTCTACATATTCACATCTCATTAAAATTTATCCTAATTTATATAGAAGAAGGGCATATTATCAATTTTGGTAGCGAACTTAGAAAAAAAAAATCAATTTAACATTGATGCAAACTTCAGGGTCCTTCAGAAGGGACTCCTTAAATGTGAACTGCTAACACTGCAAAACATTGAGAGACAGAAAAGACACAAGTGTTCTGTTTGATAAACAGGTATAGAATTTTAAATGACCAGTTTGCAAAAAGATTTACAATATTGAAATATGGCAACAAATTGTTGGAAAATCTGAATATAGCGGAATGAGTTTATCTTTTTATTAATGAAAAAGGGCACTACGAACACTTAACTGGATAGTGCAGCTCAAACGGTCACTTTTGCAGAACGTTGTGGTTTTGCAAGACACACAGACGGATTTTCAATACCCCATTTTCACCAGTTTAGTTTATTGACTAATCCCTCCTAATAAAAATGGGCCTTATCTGTATACCATACACAGCCATCTCAAATTTACTTCTATCAATTAATTTTGCAAAACCGAGTATTTAAAATTCCATGCCTGTCTATCCTATTTATCACTTGTCTCTTCTTTCTGTATCTTGCTGTTTTACAGTTTTATAAATTTCAAGTTAGAGATTCCTCTCTGAAAGACCCTGTATAAGTTATCTATTAAAACTAAGTTATGAAAACATTTTTAACAGTCCTTCGTTCTAATTTAAACAGACCAAAAAATAAGAGTCATATTTTAAAATTTAATAGTATAATTGAAAGTTTGTCAAACTATTATTTTTTTTTTTTAATTTGACTTATTCATTAAGGTATCTTCAATGAATTTTATATGAAAACTGTATTACTTTAAATATTTACAAATTGAAATAAAATTGTTATCCAAGTAACATTAATGCAAAACTTTTCTAAATTACAAAACCATCTTGGGTGACAACTCTAGTTGTTGACAAAAGTGCTGCTTATTGTTTATTATAGCTCCTCTAAAGTTTTAGAATTAAACTAACATATTTACCATAATCCTTTATGATTCTCTTATTGTGACGAAGAGTGAAACCTGTTAAAAATGAAACAGCAACAAAAATTGTGCCATATTTTATTTGAATTTATATTTTCCCCAGTACTTGATAAGGCCAATTTAGTTTTTGATCAAAGTCATTCCAATGTTTGGCCGACCAAACGGTGTAGTGGTTAGCGTGCTAGCTTCTAGACCGCGAGGTTGCAGGTTCGAGTCCCGTGTTAGGCATGGGTGTTTGTGAATGACGAATGTTTCGGCACATTATAGCCCTTGTGTTGCCGACGGTGCCAGATAATCTGAAAACAACCAACCATTCCAATGTTTGATCACACTAATCACTATCGTCCGATAGACACTCTGTAAAATAAACTAAGCCAACTAATAGACCAAACTTTTAATCAAAAATCAGTGAACAATATTAGTGAAATGAATGAATATTAAAAAAGTTACAATATGTAGGCTAATTACAGAGAAACTACAACTCTGGAACCAAAAAAAGGTTTCTGGTTTTGCTTATCTTTTTCGGACTTCTACCATTTTGAAAGATGTGTAACGTTAAAGGACTCCCATACACCTATTTCACCTGCTTTCACAACCAGATATTATAGTACAAAATTATACAAGTTATGAACATGGGCTGAGTATTTTTAATCGGTCAAATGTTTAGATCTTTGTAGAGCCTGTTCTGAATGATACAAGTTATCAATTCCAATAGTTCAAGCTGAGTATAATTAAACTGTCAAATATTTAGACCTTTGTAGAGCCTATTCTGAATGATATAAACTATCAATGCCAATGTTACAGACTGAGCATAATTAAACTGTCAAATGTTTAGACCCTTGTAAAGCCTGTTCTAATGAAGATATCCTCATAAAATTTTATATACGTAATATTAAGAAAGCGATATCTCAGGAAAAAATTATTGATTATGTCTAATGTCAAGTGTAAAACTCATTTCTGTATGTTTATAGAGCGTTTGTTTAAAAATGTTAATTAACTACTGGAAGGGTATCAACCAACCCCCTGGTAAGGTCACACCTAACTGCTTCAAATTTTAATTTATTAGAATACATAATTAAATATATATAAATATACAAAACTTCATTATCTCAACCATAAATTTTTTTACAGTCACAACAACTGATTTGGATATTGCCATCATTCCAAATGTCACAGAAGTTCCAATTGTCAATGATACAAGTATATATTTATTTTAATTAATTTACTCCTCTTCATTCTTTATTTTGAAAATGTGTACAAAACTCTTTTATCTATACCATGAAATCTATTTTTTAGTCGCATCAAAGGAAGGGGATACTGGCTTTACAACTCCTACAGAACATTCAAATGTCACTGATACAAGTATATATATTCTTATATCTCTATTAATTTATCTCTTTGTTTCTTGTTTTAAAACGCCATTATCTATAAAATAAAACCTTTTTTTACAGCCACAACAGTAGAGGAAGTTGACATTACAACTGTAATAGATGCTCCAATTGTGAATGATAAAAGTATATGTATAATTTAATTAATTTATCTTTTCTTACGAAATTTTAAGACTTTGGACAAGAATGTTTAATATACAAAAAGATTAATTTTTATCTTATATGAAGTTTGAAATATGTAACATATAAATTCAAAAGTGTTATTCACTTTTTTTGAATAATATATGAATCGAAATTTTTGTGCGAGCATTCTAAAATTTAAACAGTAGATCTTTAAGACTTGATGTTTTTTTTTTTTTTGTTTTTTTTTGCATTTTAAAAGTTGCTATAATCAACAAATATGCCTTATCCAGTTATTTTTCCATTTGTTATTTATTTCTTTATATAATTTCAATAACTACTAATGTTGTCATGTGGCTTTAGCGTCGATAACTTTGGCTGTTGGTTTAAACTTAAATTTGTTTACAGAGGTCATGTTTTTTTTTTAATTTTTTATTTTTCACTTTGAATTTTTATTAATTAGTCAGTTTGCAATGAAGTCACACATTTTTATGATGGAAACGATGTTGATATACAGGGGGTTTGTAATTAAAGTTCAACTTTCAAAAAGCTTAAAAAAACACAGGTCAGAATAATATGATATTTAACACATTCGCTGCCGCTGCGCTACCCCCATGCCGGCGATGTTCTGGGACGACGATCGAGTATGATAAGTAAACTGCTTTATTTTTTGTTCGGATTTGGAGGTTGAACGATGAGGTTTTTGAGGCACGTTAGTGAAGCATTATTTTTATATTTTTAGGAAATAAAAGGTTTTTCCTTTTTTCTGGTTTTACTATTAAAATATAAGGAACGTTTTTAATCATTAAAACACTTTTTTTAAATTCGGCTTCTGAGGATGGATATATAAATTTTGGTGGCAGCGAATGTGTTAACCTGTATTTATTTGACGACGTGGGAAACGGTATAGTATAAGTAGAAAAACGATTTCGAACTATTTTTCTTTTCTTCTTATCCTATACTATTGATTGTTTGAGCCACATTGATTTTTAAAAGCCATGGTATGGTATAAGAAAAAAATGTAATGCTTTTGAAATCTTGCGTTTTGAAAATTGAACTTCAAACGCAATTACAAATGAGTAATTAAAATTAAAGTTCAACTTTCAAAAAGCTGTAAAAAAGAAGCAATTATTAGAAGGATCTAAATTTTGTCCTGAATTTATGCGAAGGAGGTTGAAGTAGGTATAACAAAAGATTTTTTTTTCTTTTTTTCTTCAAAATATTTTTTTTATGCCTTAATGTTTTCCATTTCTTCTATTGTATACCGGTTAAATTTCCGGTAATTCTGATCAGTGATTTATTTACTGATTTTCTAAAGTTAAACTTTAGTTATAAACAACCAGTACTCTTGTTAAAATTTTAAAAATATGCAAATATTTCTTAATTTTTACATGTAAAGAAAGTTTCTTTGCTGCTTTTAATCAGATGCTTTTTTAAAGATATTACAGACACTGAAAACAAAGACATTGAAGATTTTGGACCTCCTATAATGCTGGAAGGTGGTAAGTATTTTAGTACACTGGATTTGGAATATATATAGGCATTGCCCTGAAATTACCACTTTGTTTCCTCATGTTTACTAAATTCATAATGATCCCTTTTGACAAATAATTTTTTTATATGCCCTTAATATCTTTCAATCGATAAATAAAATGGATTTTAGTTGTTGTCTTTGAAAATCACACATTTAATACTGAAATGATATTACCATCCTCTATCCCTTTTCACAAATTTGGTCTTTCATGGTTGAAGAATACTGTATAAAATTTATTTTATATTTTGAATGATATTTTTCATTAAAACCCAAACATTTCAATTCATAAAGAGACTCCTCTAAAAAGAATTTTAAAAAATCTTTTGGGATTTTTTTTTAACTTGTCACTTGTTTCGTATGTCATTACCATCCAAATGATTTTACAACCTTTCTTGACCACAAAATGGCAGTTCTGATGTAAATCACATACTATGGGAGTAGCAGCTCCCTAGCTATTTAAGGGGGTTGTGATTGGAATAACTACACTCCTTAAAAATATCTTTATAAATCTTAATTAGTTTTTCTGAACTTGAAGGTTAGTAAATGTATTTTTATTGCTGTCCTTACCATCTTTAATCTTATTTAATTATATTAAATTCTTTTTAGTCTTATTATGCTCTCTCTAAATTTTTTTTTGCTAAAAGAACTTATGTTCTAAATTTGTCATTCAAAATTTATAATTAACAAGTTTATAATACACAAAAATTATAATTTTTTACTTTATGAGACTATGGGGAAATGTCGTTACCTTTTATGTCGTTACCAGCTTCATAACTAATTTTGAAGTCCTTTATTCATTTCTGTTTGAATATTTTATTGATAAGCTTTTAAGTACTCAGTTTCATCAATATTTTGCGAAATATTGTTTCTGCACTGATGGATTAACCAAAAGATTCTTTAAAATTTTTTATTTTTTTATTTTAGGAACTAAAAGGGACACAAAGAACTTTCAGATAGAAGTAGTTTGCTTTCAACAGTACATCCAACTTAATATCATTCCTAAAGATAGTTTCACTGGCTTGATATTTCCTCTTAATACACCATTTAGTTATCTTTGCTATGGGAAGTACGAAAACTTAGTGACCAATTTCACCTACCGAGTACCACTGAGAGGATGTCATACTGAAAATCGTACAGTGGTAAGATTAAATATGCACATTTCTTCTTATATTTTGTACTAGATGAAGTGCCCAACGTTGTTCGGGCTCAAACAATTGTAGCTTTACGTTACTGGGTACAACCCGGTTCAAAATGCTCAGTCGATTACAAGTTATGAGCATGCCTCTCCATCATCGATTCCACCACCTCAGTAACAAAAAATTCAAGATATCTATAGGGAAAATGGGTTCAAAAATGGTTTAGTTTATCTCAAATTATGATCACACTCTTTAACCCTTTAAATCCCATGGAGTCAGCGTTGTGGGTTTCACAAAACCCCGATGACTTTCCATTCATAAAAACTGGAAATGAACTCGCCCGACTCGTTCTCCTGTCTGCCACTCCTGGGATTGCTGTGGGGGGTCACTGTCGACCATTAAAAGATCATTACTATATGTATACAGCCTGCAATAGGGGTGTGCGTTGGGTCATCTGCTTGATATGTCAGAGAATTTAGTTGGCGTCTTATCAATGAAACAAACGCCACCGCTAAGTACATGACAAGATTCGCATAAAAGAAAAGTCCCTGACTATCTTACTCCATGTCCAAAGGGTGGGGCAGTTTGACATTGAGTACTTTAAATCCATGTCTCCCCTCTACATGCCCCACAATAGCCTATTGTTGAGGACCGTCACGCTTTAAACAACTAAGGCAGGGCAGTTCCCCTCACTTGAAAATATACGTCTACCCCTGCAACCGCCCGAAAGGCGGTTAGCTGGGAAATTCTCTACAAGGCGGTATAGGGCGGGTTGGGATTTAAAGTGTTAAGAGGTGAGAAGGGGAGTGTTTTCAAAATTTCATTGGTCATGAATTTTCTCTTTTTTTGAAGATTGAGAAGGAAAATGCTTAGTAAATAAGTTAGGATAAAATTAAAGATGTATGCGATTACAATGTCTCCAAGTTTTAAGAAGGTGCTGTGGTAAAAATTTCGAATTTAATTGGCATAATTATGAACTGTTGTGAAGGTATACTTTTTATTTGATAATTATGAAAACTAGCCGAGTAGAAAACAGCATTTAAAAAACTGAAATTAAAAATGCATAATAATGAAAACTGTAATGCTTTTGTAAGTCTAAAAATTTATCTTCAGACAGCAGTTTGCAGATTACTCACAATCATGTTTAGAAGAAATTGTAATTGTAATAAGGTTTTTTTTATATATACATATAATCGCAAGGATTTTTTTTTAAATGCAAATAAATATTGTTAGATTAAATACTACTACTTAATGTCTTAAGAATATATTTGTAATTAATGAAGAGAAATTGAAGAAAAAAATAAAATTCATGCAAAAAAATTGTGTCTTTCTCATAGTGTTAAGTTATATCATCAAAATATCACCATTTAGAAAAATCAACTTGTAAACTGAAAAATAGACTTGCAAATGGAAAAACAGACTTATAAACAGGACAACTGACTTCAAAGCATTATAAAATTAGCGATGAAATTTTAATGTCAGATATTATTTATGCGAATTTTGAAACAATAAAATACATTTGGAAAATTGGCAAAATTCTGATAATTTTGCATCCATTTTAATGCACCCGTTAGGAAGGCTTTCAATCGTACCTCTCTATTAATAATTGTTATAATCTGTTTGTCTAACATTGGAACTCCTCACTAAATTCTCTAGTATTTTTATATGAGAAGAAATTCCTGAAAGCATTTAACTTTTGTTTATTTCCAGAATAATAGTCTTCAGTACTCCAACATAGTCGTCATTCAGCCACATTTGGAGCTGCATACCAATAAGGGGGTTAGTTACAAATTGATTTGCCTTTATCCTTCCTTCACTAAAACCGTGGAATCCAGATTTATGGTAAAGTAAGTAAAGTTTTATTAAGAAAGATACCAGTCATAATTGTTAAATAAATGAACAAGTAAATCAATTACTTATTTGAATATAATTTTCTTACATAAAATCTGCTTTTGACATCCAATTTTGAAAGTTTAAATAACTAAAGCAGCAGGAAATTTAACTTCAAATTTTTTTATAGATTTAGTTAGGACTAGCCATTCTCAAGTTTATAAGTACAATTTTATAATATTTGTCCAGAGCTCAGTTAGGTTAATTTAAAGTAGTGAACTGTAGAAATTTTACTATTATTTATTAAAGACATACAAGGCACACACATAATACAGATTTACTTACACGTACAAACATTTATAATTATTCAAAGCTAATAGCTTGTAGTTAAGCACTCGGCTCCAATTTTGAGACATGTGTCTCCTAGCAAATTCAATTCAATTCTGCCTATCTTCTCGTGTATTCTCCACTGGGGGAGACACCACAAGGATAAATTGTTCTTGACCAATCGGGCGCAAACATCCCGCTCAGCGTTGCAATGTTATAACATTCAACAAAATTAAATGAATAAAATTATCATATAAAAGATAAAGTAAAGAACACAAATAAGTTCAAATCAAAAACACATCGTACAACAACGACACATCAAACATAAAAATGTAAAATTACATTATACATATTAAAATATTCACTTTACAAATACCCTTGTTATCAATTATAGGAAGAATACATATTTTGCTAATGCTACATTTAAATGAGCCAGTAGCGGTTTTAACAATTACAACTCAAACTTTCTTATCCTTACCAGTTATAACTTCAAGTATTCTACCTAAACGCCATTTACAACTTGGCAAGTTGTCTTCCTTAATAACAACAAGTGTTCCTATCTTAACATTTTTCTTTTCAAACTGTCATTTAGCCCTCTGTTGGAGGTTGTTTAGATAATCATGATTCCATCGTTTCCATATATTTTGGACTACTTTTGTTGTTCTCTGCCACCTGGATATACGATTTTCATTTAAATGAGTGTGGTCAGGTTCAGCCAAAGCATTAAGAGGATGACCTATTAAGAGATGTTCTGGAGTCAAAGCCTCAAGATCAGATGGATCAGAAGAGAGCAGAGTAATAGTATGAGAATTTAATATTGCTTGAATTTGGTTAGTCACGGTTATGAATTCTTCATAAATAAATCCAGCATCAGCCACAGTTTTTTGTAAGAGATTTTTAAAGCTTTTCACATTAGTTTCCCATAGACCTCCAAAATTTGGTGATTTTGCCGAAGTAAATTTCCACGAAATTTCTTCAGAAGTTAGATAACCAGCCAAGTTGTCATCAGGCTTACAAACTAAGGCATAGAGTCGTTTGATCTCCAATGCTGCTTCAACAAAATTTGTGTCATTGTCTGAGAAGATGCAACAACTTTTCCCTCTTCTAGCAAAAAACCTTTTTAAAGTTGCTATAAAAGCAATCGACTTGAGATCCGACACAATTTTTAAGTGTACGGCCTTTGTCACAAAGCAAACGAAAATTGCAACATATATTTTATGCAAAGCTCCAGATCTCTGTTCCTTATATTTAATATAAAAAGGTCCACAAAAATCTACCCCAACTACATTAAAGGGAAAAAGTGGTTGTCACCCTCTCAGACGGAAGGTTTCCTAGGATTTGATACCTATTTATAGGTTTACTACGGAAACAAGTTACACAATCATGAACTACCTTTCTGCAGAGTCCCCTTCCACTAACTGGCCAAAACTGTTGTCGGACACTATACAACAGAGTTTGAGGACCGACATTGAAGTTTCTTTTATGAATATTTTCAATAATTAGTTTAGTCAATTTATGCTAAGGGGGCAAAATTATCTGGGGTTTTTTAGTATAGTCCAAATCAGAATTTACTAATCTCCCACCAACTTGTAGCACATTATTAGAATCTAAAAATGGATTTAATGATCTAAGTTTACTACTTTTACTAATTGGGTGACCCTTACTTAAATCATCTATTTCTAGATTATATTCACTTCTTTGAATGTGCCATATTATATAGTTTGAGGCTTTTTTTACTTCATCTTCAGAAAGAGGACCACTTATACGATTATCCTTTGATTGGACATTAATAACAAATCTCGAAACAAATGCCAGTATACGAACAATTTTCATATAATCATTACTTTTCTCAATTATATCATTTATAATGCTGTTATGTATTACTGTAACAAGATTTATATCCACATTTCTCTTTAACTCATTTAAGAAAGTACTATCCATGAAATACTCACTACCTGGATTACTAACAAATGCATTTTCATGTTTTAAAACATGTTTTTCATGTTTTCATGTTTTTTTCCATGCCACGACATATCATTGTTTACTATATCATTAGGTTTGAGACCTCTAGAAATCAGATCTGCTGGATTATTATCAGAAGTCACATGGCACCACTGATAACCTGGTGTGAGTTACTGAATTTCAGAAACTCTATTGGAAACGAAAGATTTTAATTGATTAGGGGGAGTTTTAATCCACGCTAATACAATAGTGGAATCACACCACAATACAATTTTATCAATTTCAATTTTTAAAGCTGCAATAGTTTTCGTAACTAATTTAGCTAACAACAATGAACCACACAATTCAAGACGTGGTATTGTTAAGGTTTTCAGTGGAGCCACTCGAGATTTACTACACAATAAATTTACTTTAATATCATTAAATTTATTAACACATTTTAAATATAAACAACATCCATAGGATAGCTTAGAAGCATCACAAAATGCATGCAATTCTATCAGTTCAGTATCATCAGTGAAAATAAATATCTCGCCACAAATATTCTCAATAACTGACAGTTGGGAAATGATACTATCCCAAATTATACTGTCTTTTTCAAGTAACATATCATGCCAATCCATTTTTAAAAGCCATAAATTTTGCATAAAAACCTTTAATTTACATATTAAAGGACATAATAACCCCAATGGATCAAATATTCTAGCAATGGTTGATAATACTAACCTTTTAGTATGCGGAGACTCACCTATGCTCACCCGAAAGGTGAAACTATCCTTTTTTGGGTTCCATATCACCCCTAAGATTTTCACTGTTATGGTCTCGGCACTATCATCAAAAGAATATTCTAAACACTCACTTGGCACTTTTTCTAAAAGGGAAGAAGTGTTAGACACAAATTTATGCAATGTCATTCCACAAGTCTGCAACATATTGACAAGTTGATCTTGTATCTCTATTGCTGTTTCTAATGTTGATGCACCGGTAAGAATGCCATCAATAAATATAGTAATCAGTCAAAGTTGCTGCAGCCACAAGAGGAAAATTAAACTGTTCATCTTCTGCCAATTGATTTAAGTCTCTTGTACTTAAAAATGGACTGCTGGTCATGCCATACGTGATGGTTTGCAGCTGGTAGATCCTGATAAGACTATCAGAATCTTTCTTCCAGAGAACACGTTGGAAGTTACGATGACACTCATCAACTAACACTTGGCGAAACATTTTCTTGATATCAGCTGTGAAAGCATATTTATGAGATAAGAATCTGGACATAATATCAAAAACATCTTCTTGTAAAACACCTCTGTACATTAACAAGTCATTCAGGGAGATCCCATTTGAACTTAGGGAAGAAGCATTGAAAACAGTTCTCAATTTCGTAGAAGATCTATCTGGTTTGTAGACTGCATGGTGTGGGATATAATAACAGTCTCTAGGATCGGATTCTTCAATAACTTCCTTCATATGACCAAGTCTTTCATACTCTTCCATGAATTCCACATATAAACTTTTTAATGTGGGATTTCTACTCGGACTTTTCCAAAGAGAGTTCAGTCGGGCAGCAGCAATGTCTTTTGAAGACCCCAGCACACCTTCTTTCATAGGTAGTTGGACCACATAACGCCCATCTTCATTTCTATAATGAGTAGCTAGAAAATTTTCTTCACAAGCTTTTTCCTCATCGTTTGCAAAACGCTTTGTATCATCAACATTTTCAATGTTCCAAAACCTTTCTAGGTTAGAGTTCAACTTATTTAATTGTTCTTCACAAGATAAATGACAGTGCAATGTAGATTTCGCATCATCTGGGAAAGACCCACTCGCGTTGTATCCCAAAACAGTCTCTTGTAGAATGATTGTATTGTTCTTGAGTCATATTTGATTATTCTTTAAAAGTTCGAAAAAACACTCGCCGCCTAACAGGGCATCAATCTTTTTTGGCTTATTAAAGTCAGGATCAGCCACTGAGCTACAATACTGAACTGGAGTAACTACTCCAGGTCACTTAACAAGCGAGCTTCCACGGAAGCATACAAAAGCGCATTTTAGACAGCCAAATAGACAAAACATGTTCTTTCTCTCAGTTGCCTAGCGCGTTATAGTAAAACATTCTGCAGTTTTCCGCTTTTCAAGCTATGCAACTAAATGTATTATTATTTTTTTTAATTATTTTAGAATGATAATTTCTTGTTAAGCATTTAATTGAAGAAACAGATGGGGAAAATTGATAGAGGATGGATCGGAACTTCAATTTCATATCTTTAAGTTTAAGCACATAGTACGAGCTTTAGTTTTTTTTATATCTATATTTTGGATATTAAAACTAACTTGTAAGGAATAGTTTTTTTTTAGTGAATTGATGAAACAATCATTCATTGTTTCAAACCGATTTATTGTTCAGATACTTTTAATGACTGATTAAATACATGAATGCTTCTTTTATGCATTCATTTACTACTTTTTTTGGGTAAATCTAATACTAAGATAAAATTATGAAACTGTATTATGCTTTTTAGATATGAATATTTTCACCAAAAATCTGTTTCGCAAAAACATATGCTGTAATATTGGAACCGAAAATCAATCGCCGAATTACCATGTGCTTAAGCTTTACATATCATTAGATTTTATGTTCAACGATTTTTAATTTCACTTGCATATATAATCGAGCAACCACACAGGAATGTACTGAGTGTATAAAACTATGATTCTAAGAGCCAAGCTCGTGATGTTGAAGGAAAACTGCCAAACTACTATAAATATCAATTTTAAATTAAGTGAATTTCTATTAACTGAAAAAATTAAATTTTATCATGCAATTGAAAACAAAGTGTGTTTTAAAGACCTTCACGAGTCACAGATGATGAAGCAAATAATAGATCGGTATCTTAGATTGCTTATAAAACATTATGGTTCAAATTCAACTTTAAAGGTTATACATAAAAATAGTGTAACTAAAAGACAGTAGTTGACAAATTCTCTCTGATATAGTTGCTTTTCAATTAGACCACATGAAATGTAAATATTTCAGATATGACACATTGTAGGAATAATCAGGATTTCGAAGAAATGCTTGTGTGAAGTTCTGGACATTTTAGTTTGATTTAATTATTGTGAGAATTAAACATATACAATTTCAAAAGCATGTCTTCCAAAGTAGCTAATTTCAAACTTCTCTAGCTAAAAGAATTATAAAAACACTATGATTGAATTGTAATTGCTATCTGTTGTAGAGTTTAAAATATTTGTACAATCAGGCGGATAATGTTTAATGTCTTACAGCATACATACTAGAGTAGTAATACAATAACGTTTTTCTCTCTTTTTAATTGCCTCATTATTTCAAGACGCTTTTATATATAATATACTTAATAACATTACTTAAATAGGTATTTAGGAAGACATATCAGTGACTTTATTCTTAATTTACAACGCTACACGTTTCTTATTAAAAATTATTCATTTAAATTAAATGAACTAAATATAAACGTTTGAGCATGAAATGTCCTAAATATTGATAAATAATTCAACTTTGTTTTCCTGTCTCGGTGATTAAGATAAGACGCGAAGAAAAACTTCCCCTCCTTTTGCCTATTTGCGCACGCACACTTCGGAATGGGGTGTGATGCGGTCGGCTTGCGGAGTCCTCACTCCAGTCTTAGTTCTTTAGCTCAGTGGGATCAGCATATGGAATGTCCCGCAACATCTACGGCTCTGGAAGGCAATATGTCCGTAATTAGGAACAAGCAAAAACTGCAGACGTCTTTCATAAGTGCTCTGCTGGTTGTAAATGAGGGCCTGAATTTTCTTCTTTATCTTGGAAACCATCATTCCATTCAATCCACTGACTGGTACATATGTTTTTTCTTTTCTAATTCTCAAGAGATCTGCACACTCAAAAGTCAAAAAATTACTCTGCGAACATGAATCAAGAATAGCTCTAACATTGAAGTAACTTCCTCGTTCATCTTTAATTTTAATTATTGCAGTTGCGAGTAGAACTACATTTTTTATCTCAGATAATAAACAGCTGCTTCTCATAGTCGAAGAAGTTTCACTTCGAGTTGATTGGCCTTGATTAGTATTTGAAGAATCATACAGATCTGATGGAAGCACCTGAGAACTCTCCTCATTAACGAATGGTTTATCATTTCTTTCCACTGAATGTAATAGTGTGTTGTGGAATTTCAAACCACATTGGCAAGTGAATTTTTATCTGCAGCTGTCTATTTTATGGTTTCTTCGCAGACATCAAATGCAAAATTTATATCTTTTAATGAGCTCAAATCTATCAACAACATTCATATTTCTTAATGCGTCGCACCCAAAGAGGCCATGTGTTTCCTTCTTTTTGCATGCAATGCAGAAATGCGTAGGCGAGTTAATAACTAAGTTTTTGTTTCGATTTAATGAGTGATGTGAAGCATTAGATTTATTTATTTGTTTCATTGATAGCATATTTTGAGATATACTTTCTAATATATTACTTCACTTTTCTAAAAACGTTATGAATTCATTAAAATTTTGCATTTCATTCAATGAAATGGACATTTCATAAATCTTTCTTGTTTCCAAATCTAGTTTATCAATTAAAATGTTCATTAATAATATGTCCGACAATTTATCACGATCATATTCCAGTACTTTAAGTTCTCTTAAGTTCTTTTTTAAATTATCCAAAAAATCATGCATTTCTTTTGCAGATTCTTGATTTTGATTGGATATATTAAGATATTCTGAATATGGGTATCTAATATTACCCGGCGATTTTCATATTGTTGTTGCAGAGCATTAAATAAGGATTCGAATGTATCATCCTCTGTTTCAATTGACTTAGCCTTTCCTTCCAAAGCTGCGTTTAAATAATACAACTTCTGAATGTCATCTAACTCAGCATTATTTGCAATGAGATTAGTGAAGGAGGTTTTAAATTTACTCCATTCTTCATAATTTCCTGAAAATACTGGAAGGGGAATAACAGGCAATTTTGTTCTAACTAAAGTACCACTAGTTTCTGGCTTTACTACAACACTTGGAGTATCTTTTTTTAGTAAACTAATAAGTTTCAAAAGACTTACTTCACTATTTTCAATACGAATATCCAATTCTTGTAGTGCTGCATCAATTTCTTCTATTTCTTCATCTTTTACAGCATCATAATATTTATCACAAAGAGAATTGACTTCGTTTTGGGTAGTCTTGAGCCCTTCAAGTTTTTGTTTCAGTTCGATTACTGAATTTGTGCTGCTAAGGGTTTCAGCCGATAATAATGTTAAGGGTACACAAAACTTCTCTAGACGTGTAAGGTTTGACTTCAGTGTGCCTTGCTGCCTATTTAATTTAACTAATTGAGCCATTTTTCGACTCCTCTCACCGGATCGTTCACGAACCAAAATGTCCAGAGCTCAGTTAAGTTAATTTAAAGTAGTGGGCTGTAGAAATTTTACTATTATTTCTTAAAGACATACAAGGCACACTTTAATACAGATTTACTTACACATACAAACATTTATAATTATTCAAAGCTAATAAGTTGTAGTTGAGCACTCGGCTCCAATTTTGAGACATGTGTCTCCTAGCAAATTCAATTCAATTCTGCCTCTCTTCTCGTGTATTCTCCACTAGGTTGAAACACCACTAGGCTAAATTGTTCTTTAACAATCAGGCGCAAACAATATTTTAAATTAAGAGAGTATAATTATATCTTCCCTGTTTTTTTGTACTACAAAACCATATTTTTTTATTGAAAATATTAATATTTAGCAAAAAAAGAAAGAATTATTTTAGTACTGTCTGTCAAAAGAAGAATAGCTTTCGTCAGATAGTATGATAGTCTGCCATCATCTACAAAGAATGGTCTATGGAAACAAGTCGATTTATAATAGGGATGACGAATGCATGAAATTTTCAATTTAAAAGGTTTCAATACAATGTTCGACTTGCTGAAGAAAATTCTTTTGCTTGAATAAATCTAATTTGATAACCTATGAAATATCTCCAATAAGCTATCAGGACATTCAGCAAGCCAATGTTGATGTCTTTTTTCTACTATCTTCAGCAATAAATGGTATCAGTCTTTTTTCCATTGCAACAGATAACTCTAAGTGATGGGAGCTAATCTTGTGATAGACAGCAACTTGTTCTTTTCTTTTAAATTGTAATGATATCTGTAAATATTACAAGGTGCTGTCAAGCCATCTATGAAATATTGCCAATACGTCATGAGGGCATTCAACAAGTCAATGTTGATATCATTCTTCTGGAAATGCCCTGTAGAAAAGGGACTAGTCTAGGAGACAAGACAATGCTAGACAAGTGGTGCGAGCTATTATTGTGATAGATAGAAACTTTTTCTTTTCTTTCATATTGTAATGAAATCAAAAACTATTTCAGGGTGATTGATGTTAAGCCATCTATGAAGTATCACTAATACATCATCAGAGCATTTAGTAAGCCAATGTTGATATCTTTCTTCTGGAATCCTCCATAGAAAAAAGACTAGTCTTGTATCCACTAAAACAGATAACTCTAGACAAAGTTCTTGTTATAGAGAGACAATAACTTTTTTCTTACAAAATTTAATGAAATCTTCAAAGAAATGTTTCAAAGAAATTACAATTTCAAATTGCCAATTATACTTATAACTTGTATTACGAAATTTAAACTTATTTATACCATCCATACAGTTGAATGACCCAAACAATTTACCATTAATTTTTGTTCACAAACTCATAAATTTAATTGTATAAAACAAACACTTAACATCTATATTTTACATAAAAACAATTATTTTGTACAGCTAGATTACATGAACAGTAACAGAAAATTAAAAAATATATATGGATATTTTATATTTCTTATATTTTGTGTAGGGCTAACACAACTATTGATCCCAAAAATGAGTTGAAGGACGTTGTTGAACCCCCACAGATACTTATGAAGTTTTATCATGGAGATCTAGACAGTTTCATTTTAGCACGAGAAGCCGTCGTTGGAGAAAACCTAGTTATGATAATTGCTATGGAAAACTATGGTAAGCTCCTAAAGTTTGAAGAAATATTTTCAAAGCAAAGAAAAGATTTTGCTATAAAATGTATTGTTATTTCTTGAAAAATATTTTTGGCAATATTATTTTCATGAATATTACAATGCCTATTATTTTTATAAAAAATGAATATTATTTCTCGTAGGGGACCAATAGCCATAAATTTGACTTAAAACCTTTTTTTCGTGGTTTTAGTGTGTTGCAGTATTTAATATACTATCTATAAAATGGTATAATTTGGTTGGCAATGTACATTAGAAGTATTTTATTTATTTTTAGAATGAAACTATTACATTAAAAATATATACATTTTTATACTTTAAATCCTGTTTTCTCAAAATGTTTTTATTAAAAATATACATTTTTATTGGAATCCTTCAAATATTTATTTTAATTTTTTTAGATATTGTACTCTTAAACATATAAGATATTTTTTTTTTTTTTTTAAGTTATAACAAACAATTTAAAACATTATAAATTGTATAAAAAATATTTTTACAAGAGCATATGCCGGACTTAAAAGTGTTCTAATATTGACTAGGCAAAATTTTAAACCTATAGTATGAATATTTTATGAGAAAAAGGTTTATAAAAAAGCATTTTTTTTACATAAATTAGATTTAGTTTTTGATCTTCCTTAATATAATTTTGTTATTAATATAATATTTTAATACTTTTTTTATAATTTTTTAAATGTAGTTTTTTTTTTAATATTTATTAGTATTTATTTTTGATAATTTATGACTACATAAATTAAAATATAAATTTTCAGGCTCTTCTCATTTCACATTTTTTAAATGTTTCATCTACTTTGGTTCATTTGAAGCTAATAACCGCTTATGTTAAAATTCTCCATTTTTTATTTAAGAAAAAAATTTGTATAAATTAATATTTTTTGAGGGAAAATACAGTGGCATAAGAATATATAATAATGTTGTGTATTTTGGGACTAAATTCTTGATTAGTATTTAAATCACTTAGCATTCATATCCTAGAAGTAAAAAAAAAACCCAGCACTTACAGAATAACTTGAAAGTCCAAAACGTTGAAACTTTAATAAAATGGAACTGATTAGGTGATTTAAAATTGGAAATCGGCACATAGCTAGTCCATATAAATATTAACCAAACAATTTTTAAATAACTTCTTTCAAATTTTGCCACTTCTTAAAATTCAAATAAAATTATTTCTTTGAGTTTGATATTAAATGAAGGCTGCATATATAAAGATTTAAAAAAGAATAACATATATGGAGCTTGTAACAGATTTTGCAAACAAATCAGGAGGGACTATTTCCAGGAAATTATTTTAGCTTATTCAAATGACTTCAATTAAAAAAACAACTTAAAGCGTGTTTATTATTAGAATTGATGATAAAAGGACATCGTAAAAATAACACTATATATTAAACGACTGCTGTGGTAACATGATTTGGTTGTTGAATAATAATTCATGCGGTTCGTTTTCAAATTGTAGTCATGTCGTTTGGAGTAAAAAATTACCTTCCTATCTTAACTTGGCCTATCCAAAATTTGAATTCCATACAAAATAAACGGGGTCAAATTGGAGCTTTCATGCGACCATTGAGAAGGTACCTAACACTCGGTGTATGACTGTTCAATTTCTGCCCTTTTAAAGTTGAACTTTAAAAAAAGCTGTAAAAAGAAGCACTGCTCAGAAGGACCTAAAAGTACGCCGAGAAATGGTATGGCATTAGAATATAAATTTTTCGAAATTGTACTTTTTTCTTCTTATGTCATACCTTTCCCTTCTTCACGTAAATTCAGGTCAAATTTCAGGTCATTCTGACCAGTGTTTTTTTTTTTTTACAGCTTTATGAAAGTTGAACTGTAATTATATTCAAACATATGCGACAAGATTATATTTGGAAAGTTAACTGGTAGTCATATTTAAAATTTAATTTATTATTTTTATAAATGAGAACTAAACTAGAGCTTTTTGATATTATGTATTATGTACTTTATCCTATTACTCCTAGAATTGAAGTGTAATAAAATATTTATTTTTAGAAGTGTATTACGTAAAAGTAATCAATTGCTTTATGCATGATGGACTGGATACAAATTATCAATTGATAGATGAAGAAGGGTAGGTATTTTATGTATATAAAATCTAAATATTACACATGTAATATTAAATATGTATTATTCAAGTTTTTCTTGGAAAGGGGGGGGGGGGCAATAAAAAATTCCAACTTGTATATTATTTTTAAACTTCATTTTATTTTGTGTAGAAATTGGACTTCAAATATGTAATGGAATTGTTGTAAAGTAACAACTAATATGAATTTAACTTTGTGAAACATATCAAATGAAATATTCTACATTGAAAGTTTAAATTTGCAAAATGTTTTTAGTTCAATTTTCAGGAAAATTTACATCAAAATACTTTAATTAAAGAAAATATAATTTATGAACTATCTGTGCTTAGTTTATATTTAATTAAAATTGTTTTCATTTGCAAAAATATATTGTAGATCTTCATAATAATCTTTAAATGGCAGTAAAACATCTGCATAAGCCTTTTTGTTTTGTTAGATACATCCAACCTGTATCGAAATATTTAATAATAGTTTAGTAACAGGATGTCCCTGTGATGCATCCTTTTAAAAATACACAAGGATGAAGCTTGTGGAAATATATTTATTTGCCATCCTTTTGAAAAAGGAAACAATGTAGCTTGTTAAAATACATTTCCTTGACATCCTTTTGAAAATAAGCAATGACGAAGCTTGTTATCAAAAATATTTATTTGACATTTTTTTTTTTTTGATGATGTTTTGAATGCGTTTTAATGCGTTATGAAGTTTATTCAAAAACGCTTATTTGCATACGGAAGAATTGCCTTCTCATTTTATAGATTACTTACGATATTTAAATTTATCAAATTTTGATGGGGGGGGGGGGAATGCCTTCACATTTGACATATTTCACAAAACATTGATTTCTTATTTAAATGTTTCTAAACTTTTTCCCTTATATAAGTTGCTCAAGTCAATACATCCACTACATAGAGCACTTTCTACATAGAGTCTCCTTGCACAAAGTACAAAAAAAAATTGATTTGATTTTCAAACACATGACATATTTTTCAATTTTAAAGAAACTAAATGTCAGAAGTAGATTGGCGCATCGTTTATCACACTTTGTTTTGGATAAAAAGAGGAAAAGGAATCGTCACAAAAAAGCCACTCATAAATAATATACAAGATTAAAACTAAAAAATTAACCCGGTTCCACAATTCAAATCCCTCCCAAATATAATTATAATCTTCCACACATCAAAAGTATTTGTTTTTATTCAAATTTATGTAATTTTCTGTTTACTTTAGTAAGATATATTTAAGGGCAAATAATTCAATAAGCGTTTTAATTCATTTCAGATGTCCTCTTGATATCAACATTATGCGTCCATTAACTTATTCTACAGACCTCAGATATGTGTTCGTAGACGTAACAGCGCATAAATTTTTCTTCACTAATGTCGTTAACTTCAGATGTGATGTGATTTTTTGTACTAATCAACTTTTCTGTGGAGATGTGGTAAGAAATTATAATTATATAATCATAGTACAGGATATTAATATTTAAAGTTCAGCTCTTTGGAGTCATCTAAAGCTTGATCTAATAATTAGAATTGTATAAAAAGGCTCAAATATCTCAATATATATTACACAGGGTGTATAAAAAGAATGTCCCGATTCTATATCGTTATATTTATGAAACGACGAAGATCTTGTGAATGAAAGTTATGTCGCTGGAAGACGCGTGGCCTAGAGTTTTATTGAGTTTCCACTAGATAGCTCTCCACGTGTGAAAGATGGAGAAATCGCCATGAACTCAGTCTGTTGAGGAGATGGGTCAATATTTTTGATACATCCTGTGCTAATCTTTTGATTATATCTGCATTTTAATATTGAAATCGGTATATCTATATTGGTTTATT
This sequence comes from Linyphia triangularis, assembly GCA_963978545.1. NCBI lineage: Eukaryota > Metazoa > Arthropoda > Arachnida > Araneae > Linyphiidae > Linyphia > Linyphia triangularis. Next base: position 101,267,744 of record OZ021721.1, read on the forward strand.
GGTTGTATCTTTATAAAATTAGCCATAGTTTTTTTAATGTATGTATTACCGTTTTGACTTTCTTTGTGGTAAGGATTTTCCATTTTTAAGCTTAGTTATTTGTTTTCAATAATTTTACCTTTATATTTTATTTGTTTGATTTTATGTTCACTTATTGTCAGAATTTTAGATTTACTATTTTTTGTGTAAATAATCCCAGTTCATATGTTGGGGCTACTTTGCCCGCATTGAATTCAAATGAGATTGTTTCTATAAAAACTGTAGCCTCCAAGTATTGAATACCTATAGGATCTTTTCTATAACACCAATTTAGCTTCTCGTCTGCAAAGTACCAAAGGAAATAAAAAGATGCTGCTTAGCAGAAACTATCATACTTCAAAACTTTTTTTTTTTTTGGCTAACAATTTTACTTAGGAGGTTTCTTTTATAAGTTTAGTAATTTTTTAAAGTAAATTTCACCGTAACTACGATTTTTTTTAAAGCCACCTCAATTATTGAATGCCCTTAAAACAAGTTTATTTTTTTTTTTTAAATAAAACTATGCCATAACTACATTTCTTTTAAAACCTTCACAATTATTTTAATGTTTTAATGCCCCTAAAATAAGCTTAGTTATTACTTTAAAATAAATAATAACTATTATAACTATTCTTTTAATTATAACTATAATAATTCTTTTGCAGACTATTCAATTATTTTAATGCCCCAAAACAAGGATAGTGATCATTGGTTATTTTTAAATAAAATTACACCCTAAATACTATTATTTTGCAGCCTCTTCAATTATGTTAATGTTTTAATACCCCTAAAATAAGCTTAGTTATTTTTTTAAAATAAATAATAACTATTATAACTATTCTTTTAATAATAACTATTAGAGTTATTAACTATAATGATTCTTTTGCAGCCAATTCAATTATTTTAATTAAAAGGAAGTCTTAGTAAGGATCATTCCCTATGCTTGCTATGTTACGATCTTCAAGCCCAATGCATTTAGAAACTACTTTCTATAAAACCTTGGAATTTGGTGAGTAGGTGCGACAAAAAAGATCACTTAATGAAAAGGCATAAATGTTTTCATTTTATGTCTGTCTATTATAAATGAAAATTAAAATAGTAAATGACAAAACCAGGTGGAGCCACTGCATATGCATTGACGTAACGATTTTAGATATGAAATAAAATATATTACACTATTTTCGAGTTTTCAATTTATATCATTTCATTAAGTGGCCATTTTCGTACCTACTCACCAAATGTCAAGGTGGTTATAGATAGTAGTTTTTAAATGCACTTGGCTAGAGGATTGTAGCATAGTGAGTATAGGGAATGATCCATTCTAGAACTTCCTCCAAAAGCTCTCAATAGTTTTTTTTTAATAACACTTCAATCTATATATTATTTTTTTAAAGCCTCCTCAATGCAATCTTCCACCTGAGTACTTAAGCAGAAGTAAATCTGTTCAAGTGGATGAGGAAATCCGCCGTTCATTTTATTTGGACCATGCGAGGGAGATCGTAGATGATCACTTCAACAATAACGATTCAGAAAGCCAAGGTGTTCATAAGAGATATCGTTTAATGGACCAAGAATCTGTTGAGGAGAGAGCTTCAGAAAATATTCGTCATTTAAGAAATGTCCCTAAGAAGAATCAAACACTTGAGGAAAATAATTTTACTTACCGTATGGAATATAGTATCGTTATGCATGCAAGACCAGACAAAAAATTTGTTTTATCACCTGTTGGCCATATAAAGATAAATGACACTACTCCCAACGAAACTGATAATTATGATTTGGGCCAAGAAACCGAAAAAAGTGGTAGCAAATTGTTCACAGGTAAATATTATGACTACTTTTTCATAAGGGGAGTTTAAACCTTTTGACGGCAACAAAACCAGCTTTTTTGCGTAATGTTCGATGTGCTTTTGAAAATAAAATGCTCTTTATATTTTTAATTAATATTTTTTCTACGGTACAATGTTTAATTCTTTCTTGAAAAACAGTTATTATGTTAGACAAAAGTATGTTTTTTAACAAGTTATCACGTGAAAACATAATGATGAAAAATTTAGGAAAAAAAAGTTTTGAACACAAGTTATCCACAAGATATTTTATTAAGTTTCTCTAATAAACTCAAGTTTAATATTGGAAATTAAAGCTTATTTATGAGTTCATACTCTAAGGCAGAAATATCCTTTAATACAATCTAAACATATTTTTATGTAGAAAGGAAAATTAAAATTGAAATTTTTTTCTTTTACTATAAATGCCATTTTATAAAAAACTTGTCATCTATATTTTTAATTCCTGCCTCAGAGAATGTAAAACTATCACGAGTATGTTCATAAATTGTTTTAAAGGGATAGGAATATTCAGAATTTTTTTATATAAATGTTCCATCGTTACCTTTCACTTGATAACATTAAAAAAAACATACTTATGCTTTAAATAATTATTGTTTTCCAAGAAGGGAATAAACATCATGTTGTCTAAAAAATATCAATTAAAAATAGCAAATACATTTTATTTTAAAGCATATAAAAAATTACCAAAAAAAAGCTTTTCTTGTTGACATCAAAAGGTTTAACCCCTCCCCCCCCCCATAAGCTTATTTTTTAATCACTTGATGCAGTGCCCGGGCACTGGCACCTCGTCAAGATACCTAAAGAAAAATACCCAGTTCAAATTGGTACAGTAGATTTTAGATTATGCTCATACCGCCTTTCAACTCCTGTTCATGATTTATCCATCTTAACTACAAAACATAAGAATATAATGGTATTTCGAACTGAAGTTATTACATACTCTTTAAGCATCAAGAAGTATTCTCAAGGCTTAAGGGGTGCAAAAAAGCGGAGAATTTTTCGAAATTTGGTAGATTTGAAGTTATGATCAAACTTCTCAAGGGGAAAAAAATTAAGGAGGGAGAGAATAATTTTTGAAATTTCAAGTAGCCACAGGTCTTCCTCTTGTTTTGAAGATCAAGGATGCAAAACTTCATCAAGATCGGAATAAATTAACTTCCTATAAATAACGTATGCACATAGGAGCACTCTTTTACATATAGAAATCTCGTAGTTTGTCTTATAAAAATAAACAATTCAAACTTCAATTTTTAGTTCTTTTCCAGGCAGCATTCTCTATTTTAGTATAAAATTAATTAAAAAAATTTTTGTTAAAAAAACGCTTTACAAATATTTGGATGATTAAAAACAGAAATTTAAAATTTCTTGAAAGACAACTAATGTAAAGCAAAGTATGAAAAAAAAATGAAGGTTTATTCAAAGATCTAACAAATCTTATAAAGGACCTTTCGAAAGGAAATAGGATTTTTTTTAAACTTTATAACAGCCCTTACTTAAAAATATTCACGATGCTTAAAATAATGAATTACTTACCAATTTCTTACTTTCTAGTAACATATTAAAATTTAATTTTCTTACACTATACTTTGTTGCTATTTGCGGTAAATACAGCATTTTTATATACATTATTAAAAAATCTCTCTCTCTCTCTTATTAAAAACTTCTTTGCTGTTTACAGTAAATACATCATTTATGTAAATATTTTAAAAATATATTTCTCATATATGACACAGTATGGCCCAGTGATGCCCTTATGCCAGAAATCTAAACCAACCAACTTTCTCTTATAATATACTTCGTTGATATTTACTGTAAATGTAGCATTGATATATACATTATTGTACTATCTTTTCTCTTATAATATACTTCATTGATATCTACAGGGCTTAATGTATCAACAACAGATGTCGTTTCCCCTGAAGTTAAGGTTAACAGTGCTTTTAGTTGGCCCGTGGTCTGGATCGACTTACTGCTTGTCGGGATCTCAACACCAATCCTTATGTCCTTCCTCGTATGTATGTACAAAGGTTACTGGTATTTAAAGAGGCGGAGGTCTAACGTACCTGATCCAGAGAATGGCCTCGCTATGCGCGACTTATCAACACCTCCAGTAGTAATACCAAGGATTAGACTGATTGGAAACAACATTCGCAGAAGTTTCCGTCGCATGCGCGGTTCCCCCAATAACCCGGATTGGAATAGAATGGAAGAGCAAGCCACTGCTGGCTTCCAATCTCGTTCTAGAGATGCTTTGCACTTTCCAGGTCCTAGTACTGAAGTGTATTTTTAAACCCAAAAGCAATTGAGGACTAGAAATGTTAAACGACCTAAGTCGAAAAAAGAAAAAATTTCAGGAGAGACGAAAAATGAAAAACATTTCCTTCTGGTACTGAAGGCTATGACTAAGTACGCGATTGAATTTGAACTATTGCTACTGGAGTTCACCCTTTGGGGGTTCCCCACTTTGTTTAGCTTGGTCTTTAGGACATTTTTCCGTAAAAAAAAAAGATTTTTTTTATTTTTTTTGTTACTTAGGTTGTTATCCATTTCTAGTCTTCAATTCTTTAATAAAAAGTAGTGTGGATGTTATGTTCACACTAAGACTTTGCAAGAGCATGTTGTAGGGTTTTTCTGTTATGAAAATCTATCATGATTCCTAATTGTTTGTTATCTAAAAAATCAATTAGTGAAAGTTTATTTTTTTATGATAATAAATTATTCATCGATCATATGCAATGTCTACTTAAGAGCCTGATACTTGCTTAGTTTAAAATATTCCTGTCTTTTATTTTATTTTAAATTGATATTGCATTAATTGATATGATTTTGCATTGTTAATGATCCTAAATGCTTTGTTCAAATGTATAACAAGTAGGTCATTAAATTCGGTATTTTTAGAATATATAATTTTCATTTTATGAAATAATTCTCTTTATTTTATAGAATAATAATCTTCGTATTATAAAGTTTATAGTCCTTATTTTTTAAGAAACACTTCCATATTTTTATTTGCCATTTCAAAATGATTGTATTATTTGATAATTATAAAGATTGCAAACAAGAAATTTACCAAGAACACATGTGTTTTTCAAAATCCGTTTCTTATAGAATTCTTTTATGTGTACATTTGCACTGAAGTCAAAGGAATTCGACATATAGTTCTGTTTTTAAGAAATTTTAAAATTTTGATTTAATAAATTTCTAAAATCCACATAAAAATTACCTTATTTGTAATATGAAAGTTAAAAAAGATTAAAAAAAAAATTTATGAGTATTTCCAACAAATACGACTTTTTTACGTTTTTAAATATCTCTCCTAAAGAACTCATTTGAGTTCTTTAGGAGAGATTTGAAAAGGTCATTATACTGAAACATCATTTTACCTGTGATAGCTTTAAAAATTTAACATTTTCTAATTAATAATATCGTTACACAATACTTGCAATATAAGTTCATTTCAGTTGGCAATTTTTGTATTTCTAAAAATATTTTTTTTAATTGATACTCATTTCACATTTCTTCATTTAAGAACTCCTTTATATTCAAGTAGAAGATACCTTTTAGAAATGTTTGAACCCTTATAATTTTTTTAAATGATTATATTTGAACAATTTTCTTCGGGATATTAATTACTTGGTTGGAAACTATTTCGACTATTAAAAGAAATGAATTGAAATGTATCTACATTTTTCAAGCCTTTAACTATTCATTGTTCGATATCGAAATGATGGTAAAAACCAAGTGTCAGGTATACAGCTTCAGTAATTTCTTAATGGACAAAAAATTTAATATTTGTGGAAGCTAGTAAATTTTATATATCGTTATTTAAGTTGTAGTATCAATCATACTCATATAAGAAATGGTTATTTTTAAGTTATAACCATTGAATAAAAACATGGTATATTTACATTCGTTAATAAATATCATTTAGATTTTTAGGTTTAAAGGATCTGAAAAAATAGTATTACGTCATACACATAAATTAATAAATTCAATTAAGTTCCTATTTTTAATATGTTCTACTTGATGAAATGTTTAAAATAATTCATGAACTTTAATATTCAATGTTTACTCATTTTACTATTGCAAAGCAACATTATTTTAAGTTTGAGATTTTTTTTTTTAAATTATTCGATGGTTCAAACTGCTTATACAAAATCGTTGACTATCTGGGGTAAAAGATTTTGTTTATTTTAAACTTTCTCTTTTTATTTCTTCAGAATCAGTATAATCATTATTTTGGATCTTATAGACTTAAATAAAATTTGTTTTTCAAGGGGGAAAATAGGTTCAATTTTTTTATACTATTTGTACAAAGTTATTATAGAAAACCTATATAAATGTTCAAAACAATAGGTTAAAATGGCCAAATACAAATTGCTACATTTTCCTATTGATTTGAATAGTTACGTAACGTATATGTATATATTTTTTTTGTATATTATGGTCACGAGTTGTCTTATTTGATTTGGCGTTATAGTTTTGCAGTTTTATTTTCTCCTTAAAGAACTTTGTAAACCTTTTTGATTTATTAAATGTTGATGAAATATAAGATTTAAATTAATTTTAATGAAATTTCTTTGATGTAATTTTTTAGTAATCTGTTTTTGATTTTGTGATGGCAATTTTTTTATTTGTTTAAAAGAGTATATTTTGCAACTAATGGATCTTATTGTATTTAAAACCTATCTAAAGTTTCCACAAAGTTGGTAAGGGTGTTAAAATATAATGTGCAACACCTTCCTTTTGATTGCTTTCAAGGAATAATGTAGTTCTTTTATGAAATATTAGTTTTGTATATATAGTATTTTTTATTCATTTTGGTAATGGAATAAGGCTGAAAATGTGCAATGTTAACTCATTTTTTAATGTATTTTCATTTTTTATTTTAATTTTGTTTTAAGTTTGTTTATTTAGTGTAATTTAAGTGTATTTTTACTTATAATTTCCTGATATGTGTTTGTGTTTATTAAATACGAAACAAGTTTAATTCTCAAGATAGGAAATTAATCTTGATTAAAAAATTTGTATACTTTTCTAAATTTATTTCAGTTGAAAACACATGTTTTTAAAAATTTCAGTTAATAATAAATTGTACTTGGAATGTAAATCAGAATAATTCCGACATAATTTCACGTTTTATATCCATGATACCTTTGTAAATCAGAACTATATTTGTTTAAAAGAGTATATTTTGCAACTAATGGATCTTATTGTATTTAAAACCTATCTAAAGTTTCCACAAAGTTGGTAAGGGTGTTGAAATATAATGTGCAACACCTTCCTTTTGATTGCTTTCAAGGAATAATGTAGTTCTTTTATGAAATATTAGTTTTGTATATATAGTATTTTTTATTCATTTTGGTAATGGAATAAGGCTGAAAATGTGCAATGTTAACTCATTTTTTAATGTATTTTCATTTTTTATTTTAATTTTGTTTTAAGTTTGTTTATTTAGTGTAATTTAAGTGTATTTTTACTTATAATTTCCTGATATGTGTTTGTGTTTAGTAAATACGAAACAAGTTTAATTCTCAAGATAGGAAATTAATCTTGATTAAAAAATTTGTATACTTTTCTAAATTTATTTCAGTTGAAAACACATGTTTTTAAAAATTTCAGTTAATAATAAATTGTACTTGGAATGTAAATCAGAATAATTCCGACATAATTTCACGTTTTATATCCATGATACCTTTTATTGTTAGCAGCATCCTCTTAATAAATCTAAATGTAATGCTCTCTGAGTTTTAGATATATGTGTTAAAATGTAATAGTAAGTAATTAAATTTTTTAACGAGTAATAATTCATATACATTAAAATTATTAAATTAAATCTAATATATAAGTTTAATTATTTTACAGTAAAAATTCATTAAGATCATTCAAGTAGTAACTTTTTCTATGCAAAGGTAATAACAAATAAAATTCTACCAATCCTGACTTCATACAAGTTCATACAACAATAAATGTTGTTTCTTAACTTATTTTTCTATACACTTCAAAACCTTCAAAAACTAGTTTGATTACATCCATCTTATATTTAGTAATAACGTGAAAATCAATTTAAGATTCATTAAATAAAAGCATATAAAATTAAAAACGTACTAACATTATTTTTGTATTCTTGTTCATCTTTTAGTAACATCGTTTTAAACTATTGATCCATACAGGATTATGTTATATCCATTATTTTTGGGAAAAAATTTGAATTGCATTACAATATAACATCACATTTTCATGAGTTATTGGGCAACTATTGTACAAGTAGAAAATTTGACTTGATTATATTTTATTATAATTTAAAGTTTCATATGTTTAAATAAAAATTATTAAAGATTTTTAAAAGGGTCTGCATTGCCTACATCCTTTTTAAGAAACATTTTAACATCCCACGTCTTTCTAAGAAACATGGAAAGTATTTTCACCAGCCCATTATTACTATAAGATTTTTCTTTTATCAATTACAACTAAAGATATAGTCATGGTTTAGATTTTTTTGCGTTTCTAACAAATGATGAATATTGTACAGTTAAACAGAATAACAGAGTTAATAATATGCATTTTATAATACTATATATTAACATTTATATAAACACAAATGGAAACGAACATAAATTACGTAACCCAAATTTTGACACCTCAGTTTCCTTATTCCACAATGTCACGTTTGATCCCCCTCAAATTTTAATTTCCTACGTTGCTTTTACCCCTTTTTTCTAAAGATTTATTAGTAAAAGATTCCCCATTATTAAAAGATTGAATTTAATTTTATGATTTCTTCTTTTAAAATTTAAAAAAAAAAAAAGCATGTTAAGATAGTTTGCTTTTTTGAAATTAATTCAGATAGAATTAAGTCACTCTTATTTCAGATGAACTTTTATTAATGTTATTCTTGGTTCAATGATTCAAACTAAAATTTTATTCAAAATTTGAAATAGAAAATAAAGTTATGTGTTTTTTGTTATAGTATATATATTATTGTTTTAAAAAAGATTACCACTATTGCATTGTTGTAGACAATCAATTGATGTCGTAAGAATCATTAGACCTTTCAATTAGGAAACACATATTATTATTTTTTTTTTTTTTTTTTTTGATAATTTCAATTCTTGATTCTGTTTTAAATAAATTTTGCATTGTATGCAGGAAACAATTAGAAGATAATGATTTTAAACTGAACTGACATCTTTACAGTCACAAATAAATAAATTAAAGGCTTATTTTCACGTTACCAATCAGCTTGTCAATTGAGGTCGTCATTAACTAAATGCCAGCAATCAGCATTGTGTAAACGCTTCATTCCAGTCACTGAAAAACCAGTTTTCACTGGAACATTAGTAGCTGGCACATTCAGTAAATGGAACATTCTCTATTTGCTGACTCGTCAACTCCCATCTTTGCTGCGACCCCCGACTGGTGATGGAATGCCTGTTTAATATCTAGATTGTTCCAGTTGCTGGCACTGTGTAAGCAGAAAGATGGCATTCCAAACAATGTATGAAAATGATATTCCATTCAATTTATCATCTGACAAACTAGCCACTGGTATCAGCCTTTTGTCACAATTACATTGCTCTTGATTGAATCACTCAGTAGCTATACCTTTACTGGTATAAAAATACCATTTCGATATGAATCACTGAAAAAATCTATTAGCATTCAAAAAAAAATATTGAAAAAAGCGTTTAGAAGTAAGCTTTGAAAAACACATAGTTATGCATACTCTTTCAAGCATTTAAGTCTACCCTGGAAATTGGCTTCAGAGCAAGTTTGGATTGAAATAAAGCATTCCGGATATGCTTCGCAAGATGTGACCTACGCTCCTTGCCCGCTGGTCCCACAGCCACAATGCAGATCGGGATTCGGGGATCCTTTCTACGGGAGTCCCTGATTATTAGGAGAAGAATCATTAGGACATTAGAATTATTAGGGAGAAATAAGATTATTACTTTCGATAGAATCACTAAGAACTAATCACAAGCTCTCATCTGCAGTTAAACTCTGAAAATACATTTAAAAAATTGTATTCCAGTGTAAAAAATATTATCTCCCAGCTGAGTGACAAAATGCCTCATTAATTGTAATTCCATTAATCTTCTCGGTAGTCCATTTTAAAACTTAATATTTGACAAAATTTTCAAAAGTTATTTTTAACACTGCTTTAGTGGGGCAGTAAAAGTGCCATCAAAAGGTGCAAGAATATCAAAAAGAATATTCATGAGATTTGTATCCTTATAAATCTAATAAAAGGATGATTTATTTTTAGCAAAATCAGTTTTAAAACCTTGTACATGCATTTACAATTGTAATGTACTAATTTATTGGCAGTTATATTAAAATGAATTGAAAATGCATATAGTTGCTAGGTTTAGTAATTGGCAACGTTTCACAATTTAACAACGTCTTTAAAACTGAAGATGATCAATTCAAAAAGAGCGATTTGAAGCGTAAATTAAAAAAAATAGACTTTAATCAAAAAAAGAGGAAGTAAGTGATTAGGGGTGACCAAATAAATTCATAAATAACATCTCTTTAAAGGGATATTGTAAACCAAGGCATCAACTTTTAATATTTGATGTATAAAACTGATGGGCATTTTTTTTTTCTCTTTAGTCACAAAAATAAGGAACTTTTATCAAATCAATACTTTTTTTTTCAATGTTTCGCTAAACAAAAAGCAATATTATAACTCCTTTATATGCCATTGTAACTTTTTTGAGCTCAGATCGAGTTTTCATGATGTTTGACCACAACGTAGAAAACCATCAATTCGTGCCAATGACTAACTTTTTTTTTTTGCTCCTAAAACTTGATAGAATGCATTGACATCGACAATGAGTCTATGTGTCAAGGTTTAGTTAGATCGATTGGTTAGCATGTGGGCCCGCAGATGTCGGTATATCTCCTCGATTTCCAAAGATAACTACAGTTTAAACTAACTAAATTTGTAATTTAAAGTGTATAATACGGAACAAAAAAACTACTGGGATCTAAGTCATCCATGCGATAATTGAATTTTAGCTTAGTTTTGAATCTTGACGTCTTTATAAAAAGACGGTAATTTTAAATTCCTTCAAAACAAAATTATATTAAAAATATTTAAGTTAAATTTTCAATTCTAGTAGGGGGATCTTTGTATCAAATCATTGTGTATCGTTAAACTTAAAATTTTAAATAAATTACAAATTGAGTTATGATTGGTGCAATATTATACCCTAATTAGGTAATTAAATTTTAATTAATCAATTAAATATCCTCAGAGGAATAATTTTTTATGCGGATATCTCAGCTGTCTAACACTAGTGTGAAAAAATGTGAATCTAATTAAAAAATTAAAGAAACTTTTTTTCAATGTATTTAAACTTTTTTTAAGACATATGCCTATATCTACGTTTCCTTCTTAAATAAAGGAGATATGATTACCATAACCTTCTTTTTTCCATATTTAAATTTTACACTTGTATTAACTATAAAGTAAAACTTAAAAAAATAACTAAATACTTTCAATCAACGCTTATCCCCGACATAGGCGTAACGAGGGAGGGGTTTTGGGGGTTTGGGCCCCCTCCCCACCATTGGGTTGAGAAAAATTATGCAATATTTACTACGTTTTTTCCCTCAACCAATTATTTGTTGGTTATTACACAACGTATCCATTTAATTTCCTTTCTAGTAATTATTCAGTGTTTTGCTATTGTAATCAAAAGCTATACCAAAGTAAAAGACATTTATATAACTAATGTACAGTACCCAAAAAAAACAAAAAAAAAACAGAACGATGGCTATATCTTCGGTTCTAATTATCGTAGAATCTTACGGTTTGCACCAAAATGTTTTGCTTACGATTTTCTATATATATGATGCAATTTTTTTTCTTGAGGGACCGTATACTAAGTAAAAGTAACGCTATCTTCGAAAATTTCAATACGAACCCTTATTTTTTATCATTTTATTCGATTCAGAATACATCATTTACCCTATAAACCAAATTTCAATGCATTATGTTGAAAAACACGTCACTTATGAGCGAAAATATTTCGACCATTTTTTGACCGATCTTCAGGGAGAATTTCCATAAAACGAAAGGTATTTTTAAGGTTCTTCACAGCGGGAGAAATCGAACGGTTAATGTGGCGCGTTTCACGAAGATTAAAAAATACAAGTAATAGTCTAAAATTGCATAGAAAGTACTTGGATTTATAGTGTCATGTTTAAGATTAATACAAAAATAGCAAGTAAACGCAAAAGTAACATAATTTATTTACAACATTAAAGATGTGCATTCTTCACACGAAATAAATAAAATATCGAAAACTGTAATTGCAGAAATATAACGAATACTACTGATAATTAGAAAATTAATGAATATTAAATGTAGGCATTAGTAAACAGTATTTAGCAAAGCATGAATATTTTACAGAAATATTTCACTATAAACACAAATGTAACTAGATCGTTGAAATTATTTATAAAATGAAAAAGTCACATGATTCAGTAAAATTTTTAAAGGATAACTTATTGAAATTGCTTAAAAAATTTAGTTTTAAATAAATGGAATTTAAGAAAGCAAATTAAAAAAAAATGTATAGTTTACAGAAAAAATAATAATTTAAAAAACTAAAAAACACGCTTTAATAGAAAATCAAACTAAAAAGTAGAAAATAATCAATAGATTAAAAAACTAAGAAACACGCTTTAATAGAAAAGTGAACTAAAAAGTAGAAGATAATTTTAAATAAGTTTGAAATAAGAATAGAGTGATTAACAAGAAATATTTATTTTATCGTAAAAAAGCGTGGGGTGCTTTTTAAAATATTTTCATAATGGCTCTACTTTTACCAATATCTGTCATTAAATATTTACAAAAATTGACATCAAGCACCCCACGCTTTTTTACGATAAAATAAATATTTCTTTTTAATCACTCTATTCTTATTTCAAACTTATTTAAAATTATCTTCTACTTTTTAGTTCACTTTCCTATTAGAGCGTGTTTCTTAGTTTTCAAACTATTGGTTATACGATAATTGAACGTTATGCGATTTTCCACACCTCTAGTTTACCTTGAATTAATCTTTGATAGTTTTCAAAAGTCGTCTACTATACGGTCCCTTAAAGTGAGCGTTTTTTACATTTTCTCTAAAAAATCGAGAACTAATAGTCAAAATGGAAAGAAAAAAATTTTGGGGGGTTTTAGACCATGGTAAATCTAATGAAAGCAAAAAAAAATATATGTTTCTATTCAAATTTTTTTTTAATTGCTTTATTAATTAATAATTAATTATTAAAAAAGAAATTGATTCAAAAGCTGATTGCTATTTATGTTTGGCCATTTACAAACTACCTTTTGAAAAAAAAATTACTGAAATATATTAATTATTTAAGTATGTATGGCCAAAAAACCAACTTTTTTTTTTAACATTAATTTATCATTTTCTTTTTATCATTTAAATTACAAACCATTCATTAGAAAATTACGAATTTTTGTATTTCGCATTCTTTTTTAATGCTGAATCCAAATATGGAATAATATTATGAGGTTGCTATTGAACTTTTTAAAGTTTGGTTCTGTTTTAATATGTTGACCCCTCATGATAAAAAAAACTACATACAATTATTAAAAACCTTTCATGATTTACAACGGTACCTTTTGTTTGTTATTTCAACAATTAGAACAAAAGATATAGCCATCGTTCTGTTTTTTTTGGGGGGGGGTGGGGGTACTGTACCATATTGAGCGTCTTGCAAACTGTTAAATGTATGTTGTTCGCAGACTTCTATACTCGCTGCACAGGCTGGAGAAATGGAGTCTTTATTGCCGGAACATAAGTGCTACAGACCTGACTTTAGTCATCGACCGTTGATGTTAAGACCATAGGCGTAACGAGGGAGGTTTTGGGGGTACAACCTGACAACAATATCGATGCCCATTGTGTTTAATGATAGTTTCTAATAACAGGCATATCCAATTGTTTGTAAAGGGTTTATTTGTAAAGTCATTAAATTTCAATACAAGGAATTTTAATTTTCAATTACATGTGTGTATTACAAATAGTATCTTTAGTGAATACCAATATATATTACTTGTACATACCCTTCGATGTGGAATTTATCCAATCAAAACTTGAAGACATACATCTTTGTTTAGTATATAAAAATAATATATATATATATATATATATATATTTTCGAGATGACCCCTATTGCATCGTCCTCGTTGTAGACAACTTATTGGTGTAGTAGGAATCAATCAGGAAACACATTTTTATTTTTTTTAAATATTTTCAATTATTGATTCCGATTAAAATGAATTTTGCACGTTATGCAGGAAACAAAAGCTAATGATTTTAGAACTGATATTACCTTTACAGTCATAAATACATTAACTAAAGGCTGATTTTCACGTTACCAATTAGCTTGCCAATTGATGTTGTCATTCACTAGATGCCACCAATCAGCATCTTGTAAACGCTTCATGGCAGTCACTGGAGAACCAATTTTTCACTGGAGCATTAATAGCTGGCAGCTTTAGTAAATTAAGCATTCTCTATTTGCTGATTCGTCAACTCCTATCTTTGATGCGAACCCCGACTGGTGATGTAATGCTTGTTTATTATCTAGATTGTTCCAGTTGCTGGCACTGTGTAAGCAGGAAGATGGCATTCCCAACAACTTATGAAAGGATATTCCATTAAATTTATCATCTGGCTAACCAGCCACTGGTAACGTGTAAATCAGCCTTTATTCATAATTACATTTCCCTTGATTGAATTACTCAGTAGCTATATCTATACTGATATAAAACATACCATTTTTATACGAATTACTGTTATAAACTACCTGAATGCTAAAAAATATTGAAAAAGGTGTTTAGTATAAAACTTTGAAACACATAGTTATGCATACTCTTTGAGCATTTAATTTTACACTGGGAATTTGCTTCAAAGCAGTTTGAGTTGAAATACAGGTTGTCGGGCTAAAAGTATATAAAATTTGGGGCTAATTATTACGTAACCATAGGCGTAACTAAAGTTGTTGAATGGGGTTTTTTCGAAAAATTCAGCCTCGCTACACCAATGAAAAAAAAGAAGGGGTAGGGGGAGGAGAGAGTAAAAAAAAAGCAAAAAAGGGGGGAAAAAAAAAAAGATCATCTTACTGAAAAACTTTTCAAATCATTGTCCAAATCTATGGGATAAGAAAAATTTCTTAAGAATTCTATTAAAAAAAAAAAAAAAAAAAAGGAGTAGGAAAATGTTCTTATACACATGGAAATTGAAAGGGTCTGATATAATTGTAAAATATATGAATGCAGTATTTTCGGGGGAACTTTTCGGGCGTAGCAAACAAGATAGGATCAATTTCAGTGGCGGGATCCCCTCGAAATATTTCAAACATTCACTGCCAAAAATAAGCATCAAAGAAACTTCCATAAACACTTAAATATATTTTTTCCTAAATAGCTGTGTCTCGTAATATTTATTTTGCATTATTGTTTTTATATACATAATGATACCAACACCGTCCGAGTCTGTAAATCTGCGGATAAAATTGTTATTTTTTCGTCTTCATCTGGCCATTCTTTCAAACGCTATCTGGCGATTCTATTTCAACTTGAACAGTAATTTCACCATATTTTTCTTCTTTTGAAAAATAAAAAGTGTCTCACTTTGAGTTTTGCGTTTTCTACCTGCACTCATTTTAATTACTTTCGATTACCCATTTGTTAATATAGGGTGATGAAAGTATTGTTTTCGATAAAAAAAAATTCGAATTTGTTTGCATTTCTACATGTTTTGGAACATCCAACTGAAAAAAAAAATGGTATAGAAAAATGTCTGCCGGTTTATCTGTGGTGAGCACAACTCCCGAACGATTTGACCTACGATGTTCAAATTTAGAGTACAGGTTAGTGGGGCCATAGGACCTGCCATTAAGGTTTTCGTCAATATTGCGCATGCGCAAAACATTAAAAAATCACTTTCTTTAGCAATCACTAAAAAGCGGCTCTAACGATTTTGATCAAAATCTCTATGATAATGCTTCTTAAGATGTTCTAAACATCCCCATCCCCGAAATTCCCATAAAAATGTTATAAAGGTGTAAAAAGATGAAAAACGAGTGTCTTCAACATAGAGTTCTCTTCCCTTGAGGATCGCTCATCAACAACTGTTTTTTTCCTCTCCTCTGTTTCACTAACAAGAAAGAATATTGCAAGAATTTTCGAAAAGTACATTCTCACATTCGCCATTGTGCCCCCTCCCCCCCCCCCTCTTTTTTTTTTGAAGAGTTATAACACTATTCCATGTCAAATTTAAATGTGCTGACCATTATTATAGTGTAATTGAAAGTTGTGCGAAGTTCCACTCAACTTTTACATTCAGTTATTGTTTAGTGTTTGGGTTTTCTATACAGTGCAATGTCCACTCAGAACTTATGTTTCCCGCGATGGAGAGTTCATTTCTTCAGCCTCGACAGGTGTAGAGCGTAGTTTTCATCAAATGGTACATTAAATGGCAAGTTTTCTCTTCTGGTGAAAAATCCATGTATAGTCTTGCAGTTTGGTATAGCTTTTGATTACCTTAGTAAAATACTGGTCACTGAATAATCTCAATAATGAAATTTAATGGATAATTTGAGTAATAATCAGCAAAGAGTTGATTGGGGAAAAAATGCAGTATATTTGTTTAATTCTTTTTCAACTTAGTGGGTTGGGGGTTGAACCCCCAAAACCTCCCTCGTTACGCTTATGGTCTTTGCATCAACGGTCGATGTCTAAAGTCAAGTCTGTAGCAATGGCGGATCCAGCCAGGGGGCGCGGGGGGCGCGCGCCCCTCCCTCAGCTTGAGTTTATATATTTTTTATTTAAATAAGTTTACGCTACAAACATATTTCGTCCTTCATCTAATTTCTGAAGAAAGGAAAAAAAAAAAAAAAGCTTAATTTTGGATCAAGGTTCTTTTTATAGCCTTCTCCCTCCACATTCAAACGGACGTTGAAAGACTGTACAAGCATTCAAACCTCCACCCCCTTGATCTTGAAGACATCTTCACGACACTTCAAAACACACCCCTTTCTGTTAAAAGTATCCTGGGATCGAATTATCAATAAATATTCTCCCCGTCCTCCAGGACCAAAGATACCTTTTTCTGTCGGCTGGGAGGAAGAGATTTTGACTCTCACGTGCGTAATGTTCAATGCCAACCTGGGGGGGGGGGGGGGAGAATGAGAGGTTGACCATTTGGGTTACCCTCCCTCCTTGGAAATCACCACCTTCATTCAGCTGGACATGGTAATTGGCTAAACTTTAAAGTTTTGATAGAAAGGAAGAGGAAGGTTGTTTATAAACTAAACTGCATTAGAACTCGTCCAGCTCTAGCTCGTGCTTGTGTTTCGGCTTGTAAATAAGCGCCATGTTTGAATTCAGATTAAAAATCCTCCTTTGCAACACCACAGTGGAAAGGTATGCCAATTTTTTACAAGAAATAGACTTACAAACAGTTTTGTAAAAAGTATTATCTGTGTAAAGTAGCAGTACTCGGTGGGTGCCCACGGGAAGCTGGAAGATCTACTATTTTTAGTGATTATTTCAGGGGAGGGGGGGGGGGGTTATTGTTTTACGATATTATATAATGTCAAATTTCATTACTGGACTTTTTCATTTAATTTTATCATTAGACTTTTTCATGTGTAAGTATAACTATTGGCAATAGAGACTTCGAAACTGGGATTTGTTTTGTAATAGCTGATAAAAAATTAAATTGTATTTGTTTCTATTGCCTTATTAAAAATATTACTTATAATTATTAGTAAAACATTCTCTTTGGAAAACAATTTTTCCCTACATACTTTAGATTACTCGAGTAGCTATGGATTATCCAGTAAAACTACGTATTTTTACTTATTAAGCTCACTGCATTAATATTTTATGACTATGTTAAATTTTGATATACAATTACTGATTTCCCAGTTTGATGTAAGTATAATGTAAGGTTTATACTTAGTCACAAATAAAAGTATCAAAAGTTCTCGCTTTCATTGGAATTTCTTCAGTATAATCGATACCTCCGGAAATGTAGCTTGCTAAAATGTTTAATACGTACGGTACATTTTGAATACAATTTTTTTATTAAATAAAATAGTTAATGAAAAAACAAAAGGAGAGTGTTAACCACCCTACTCTAAGCTATCAAGTCGGAGATGTGACGATGGGGGGGGGGGGGGGCAATCAATGTATATTTATGATCTTGAAGTATACTTTTTCAAAAAACTTTTTTTAAATATTCAATTTCGTCCTGACTAAGGCACGGAAAATTGTTGCGCCCCTCCCTCAAGAAAATCCTGGATCCGCCACTGGTCTGTAGCACTTATGTTTCCGCGATAAAGACTCAATTTCTCCAGCCTGTGTAGCGACATACAGTTTGTAAGACGTTCAATATGGTACATTAGTTGTATGAATGTCTTTCACTTTGGTATAGCCAGGGGCGTACTGGCCATAGGGTTATCCGGTGCAATCACCGGGCCGGTCAGTGTCTGTAAAAATTGGGCCTGTCGGATACGAAGTTTTTTATAATTATTTTCAGATATAAATAGTTGCTTTCCTTAACGTTTTCTTAAAAAAATCCAATGCATTCAAATGCCAATCATTCCTCTCTCCCCCCCCCCCTTTCCTCTCCCTCCAGGTGAAGCCGTTTTTCGTTTGGTAGGGGTAGTAAGAGGTTCTAAGAAAAGTAGACGTACTAAGATTTATAAATTATCATATTACTTTTTAGTTATTTTATAGCCTTTACGGTTAAATATTTATTATCATTTTGGATGTCATTTTATAATAAACCTACTAGTTATATTCCTGGAAATTCTTTATTTTGCTATTTATATTTCTTTGTTTTTGCAACAAACTATCAATGACTTGTGAAAATAAATTCATTCAAAGGAGATGTAAATACCAACGATATAGAGAAGATTTTATTTAATTAAACTAATTATTATAACAATTCAATTTTTAAAATTTATAAATAAAAATAACTTATTATTGAAATCAATGATTAAATAAGAATATTTAAATAATAAAATATGTTAATTAGTAAAATTATTTAATTATTTATTTAATTATTGGAATGATTTTATTAAAATTTTATTTGTGATGATATTGAAAATTTGGGCCGGCATAAATCTAAAATCACCAGGCCGATTTTATGTCCCAGTACGCCCCTGGGTATAGCTTTTGATTACCTTAGCAAAACACTGAATAATTACTAGTAAGGAAATTTAATGGATACTTTGAGTAATAACCAACAAAGAGTTGGTTGAGGAAAAAAACCTAGTAAATTTGCTCAACTTTTCTCAACCCAATGGGGGTGGGTGGGTTCGAACCCCTCAAACCCCTCCTTCGTTACGCCTATGTACGTAACTACCCATTACAATATAATAAACTGCTTTTGGGTGGATGGGAATCCCTCCGATAGTTTTTAAACAAGAAAGGGGTACACCTAAAGTCAATGTATGTTAATGACTGAACGTAAATGCAATTATTGGGCATTTTTCTTTGTAGAGTTTTGAGGCACGTTTAGCTTAAAATTCATTAAATACATGGTGTTTAAACAAAAAAATTGAGACTGTGGATGAGCTTAAGAAGCATATCATTCAAGCAGTTCGTCTTATAACTCCCGATTTGCTGCGAAACACATGGAAAGAACTGGATTACCATTTAGATAGTGGTACAAATGGTACGCACGTTGAAATCTATTGATATTATAACTTGTTGAGATGGTTCTTTATATTCAAATATTTCTTTTTTCATTTGAATGGATAGTTTCGTGAAAAGGAGCCATAACTTTTGAATACTTTTAGCCCAGACATCTTGTATATGCATTAAAAGACGTAGGTGGCTCTTGCTGCAGTAAAGTCGAGTACGTTAAACTACTTTACCTGCTGATCTGCGATAACAATATAGCTTCAGTTTATTACATTAGTATTATGCCTATCTACTTAAGATTCAAATGCTAGAAAACAATGACTCCAATTTTAGGACGATCGCCTGATTCGGACATCACATTCATCAATAAAAAACATTAAAATACAAAAGTTATTAAATTCTAAGCGAGCTTATGAGAGAAATTTAACACATAATTTTTACTGTTGAGGCAAAATATCATGCAGATGGACGAATTTAAAGATTTACAGTCAGTTTTTGTTTATTTTTTATTTCATTCTATTATATGCTATTGTACAGCGCTATATTTAAAAAATATAATAATAACGTTCCGAGTCCATTAAGCAGTAGAAATATAAGATTTTGGGACAACCCGAAATTTTATGATACATAGGGTTTAAAACTTCAAATAGGAGGAATTTAGTTATGACCACAATTGTTAATAATATTTTACTCTCGCAGAATAAATATCCAAACAAAACCTTACTATACAGTACAGTGTTATAATACTATAAATATATATTCAATAGATTCACATAAATCCTTTCATGTTCAAAATCACTTAAATGCAAGATAGTCCTTCATTAATTACTTTACAAGAATACAACATTACTAGTGTTAGAAAATTGTACTGCAAGTTTGTTTTTTAAACCATATCAAGAAAAATGTTAATCTAAACATGTGAATATAAATACTAAAATCTTAGAAATAAGATGTTATTTGACGTCATTGGTCTCAAAATTGTTATACCTAAAATTATTCTGTGAATAGTATGGACACTATTAGAAGACACAGCACAATCCCAAACAGATAAAATACTAAACGATCAAAGAGAACTATATGCTTTTCCCATGATCCTACACTCACAGTCATTGAAGATAAATTCCTTTCATTTTCCGATTGTTGCACATTGTCAGACTCAACCAGTTTAGAAAATAGAAATGAATGGTTTACTTCGCCATCCGTAATTGGCTCAATAGCGAGAAGGTATATAGTCCAACTCGGCAGTTTCTCAATAATTGTTGTGTAAGGCAAAGGTGGTTGTGTCTTGCAACGTGACATTACAGACATGAGAGTGGAATGTAATGTAGATATTGTAGATAGAACCAATGCACATGTAATGTATTGAACTGAAAAGTAATGTTGTTAAATGTTATTCAATCATTCAAATTAAAAAAATTAAAAAAAAAACATGAGTTTCAGCAAGAGAAAGAAAGCTAGTCTTGGTTGTAATATGCACTTAATAAAAAAATAATTTATTTTCAATCTGTAAACACTGCATTCTGTAGAAAAATAGATTTTAAGAATCTTTTCTACAGAAATGCAGAATAATTTAGATACCTCTAAAACAACTAAATCGAAATCTTAAGAAATTATAGTGAGAAATTCAAAAAACTTTTCGTCAGAAATGCAAAGTCAGTTAACTAATACGAATATCTCTGAATCTACAAAATTAATATCTTAAGGAATTAAGTGAGTCTATCAAGAAATCCAATATCATGAAATTATAATATTTTCAAATTGTACTTGATGATTTTCAAATGTAAATGCTTATCAGAGTGCAACTAAAAAAATAAATGTAAAATAAACAATACTTAAACAACACATGTTGACTTAACAAGTAAAAAGCGTGGCCTAAAAAAGCAAGAAAATCTCATATAATGGTTACAAAGTTTCCGCCTATTATTTCTTTGGACTACTTACATCCATGAAAAATATCTTAGGCCTCTTTCACACGGTGCGGATGCGAGTGCGGAAGCTGGGCCGCAAACGCATGACTTTTCACACTAGCCCATATCTGCGGACGTTTTGCCAGCATCTTTGAAGAGTTAGGTTATTATTTTCACTCGGTGAATGCAGTATCTGGATAAGTGTTGATTAAAAGTATCTAGTTATTTTTAAAGTTTTACTTCATAATATAAGTGTAAAATTTAAATTTGGATAAACGAAGGTTATTATATCTCCTTTATTGTAGAAGGAAACGGTAGATTTGTTGGGTTATCCTATTAATCAGGACCGACCTAAGGCGTGTGCAATTGCACACATGTAATTTTGAGAGGGGAGCTGAAATGAGAAAAATATTTAAAAAAAATAATACAATAATATGGTAAAAATGTAAACTAATAAAAACATTTTCCGCTACTAAAGCTAGGAAGGTCTACTGCTAAGTGATGTAATACAGGTTATTTTAATCAATTTTGTGTAATATTTTTAATTTTTTTTTTTATGAATATTAAATCAAAACTTTTGTTGTAGTCAAATAATGTGTTTTATTTTCTGACAAAACTATAAAAAGAATAAAAGAATTTAGGAGCTTGCGCTTTACAGTCCACCATGCCTATTGAAGTTTGCAAAAGTTCGTTAAAAGAATTAGTAATAGAAAAAACCATTTAAAAAAATAAAAATAACGAAAAGATACTAAATACTTTACTATATATTACTACTTATTAGTTTTAATTTTTAATCCCTTTAAAATGCCAAATTCAGGTATTAAGTTTTTGCAAATTTTAGTTATAGAGCACCCATACCAATTTCGGAGGTTTTTTTCTTTACCCGTTTTCATTGTAAGAGGAGCCAAAACTCATTCTTGGACACATAGCATTTTGGTCTTAGGCCGGCATTTCATTTGATCAAAGAGCTAAGGTAATACTAGTACTGATTAGCAGTATTAATATGTAGTCGGCAGCTTTTATTTATCGATGTGGGATTCTCTTACTGTTTACAAAATACCGAAAAGTGGTTTGAAACTTAATGTGGAGTTTGGACCTTTTCACTCAAAACCGATGTTATGTTTTAGAAAAAATATTTCAATACTACACTATCTGGCCAAAAGTATTCGGACACCTTTCTAAAGAAGTAGTAGCATCATGGTTTGGCCTTGGTCCTTTAGTTCAAGTGGTTGGAAACATGAACTCTGAGATGTATGTAGACATTTTAGACAATACTGCTCTCCCAGCTATATGGCAATATTTCTGGTAAGGTCCATTTCTCTTCCGGAAGGATGACTGCTCCATTCACACATCGACATCTGGGCAGTCAAGGTTTGACGTAATGGGTAATCAAAAATTGGACTGGCCTTCTAAAAGCGCCGATCTAAATCCTATCGAACACATTTGGGACGAATTAGAACGTTTATTGTGCAACCAGCCAAATCGACCTTCCGCACTGCCAGCACTCACTTCATCTGTGATGGACGTTTGGATTCAATTCATACGGCCACCTATCAAAAACTGGTGGAAAGTCTCCTTAGACGTTTGCAAGCTGACATCAATGCAAAAGGGGGACCAACATCATATTAATATATGCCGCAGGAATCTCCGAATCCGTACCACTGCTTGTCCGGATACTTTTGACCACATAGTGTAGTATACAATGGAAAAAATTTCCGAAACTTTTTAATTAGATTTACATTTTTTCACACTTAACAAGCGTTAAAAAACTAACTTATCTGTATAAAACTTATTCATTTGAGGATTGATTAATGAAAAATTAAATAAAAGGTATCATCCTGCACTAATCATAATTCAATTTGTAATTCATTTTGAATTTAACGACAAACGATACATAATCATTTGATACAAAGAACCGACTAGAATTGAAAACTTAACTGAAATATTTTTTTTATAATTTTGTTTTGAAAGTATTTAAAATTACTGACTTATTATAAAAACGTCAAGATTCAAAATTAAGTTAAAATTCAATTATTGCATAGATGAGTTAGATCCCAGTAGGTTTTTTGTCCCGCATTATACACTTTAAAATACAAATAAAAATTTAATTAGTTAATTCAAACTGAAGTCATCGATGGAAATTGCGGAGATATACTGACTTCTGCTGGTCAACCTTCGTGCGGGCCCGGAGGGTGCTCTCAGCACCGTGTGAAATGCTCCATTCAAAATACATTGGCAAATATTTTTGCGGGCCCGCACTCGCATCCGCGTCCGCACCGTGTGAAAGAGGTCTTAGATGTGATGCAGTTTATTCCTTAAAAAGCCAATAATTTACAATCGTTAGGATAGTTTTCCCTGCAATAAGACAAATTATATAAAGTTAGTTTCCCCAAAATGTTATAATGGAGTTTATTTTTTAATAGATAAAACTAATTAGTATCGATTGCAATAATGCTCAAAATACAGAGGGCCATAAAAAAAACTTTGCCTATGTATGGACCTCTAGCGGCCGTTCCGTTCAACTAAGGCCACACTGGATTGAGACGAGCGCTAAGACACTCTCCAGTCAGTGACAACTTTCAAAAGTCTATGGGTGCGAAGGAAACAAGTTGTTAGTTCCGTTTTCTCCTACTAAACAATGGTGACGCTGCAATCCAACCAGATTTGAAATTGCAATATAGTGATATTAACACACTTGCCGTAAATCAATTGGGTTGAAATTTTGCAGGTAGATTCGATGTCGATGGCAATGCATTCAATCTAATTTTGAGGGCATTCTATCAAACTTCACTGTCACTAAAATATCTTTTTGCTTACGCTTCTATCTTCAGAAAACTAAAAAAAAAACTTGCCGTCATCCAATCGCTTTGAAATTTAACAGGTAGATTCGTTGTCGATGAGGTTGCATTGTATCATGTTTTGGGGGTATCACTGTCTCTAAAAGTTTGCTTTTACGCAAGGTTCTATCTTCAGAATACTACAAAACCAACTTGCAGTCATCCAATCTGGCTGAAATTTGGTAGACAGATTCGATGTCGGCAATGTTGCATTCTATCAATTTTTGGGGGCTATCACTGTCACAAAACTTTGTTTTACATATGCCTCAATATGCTCTTGGAATTACTAATAAACCTACTTTTTGTCGTCTAGTCGAACTCAGATTTGACAGAGAGATTCGTCATCATTACATCAAGATTTGGGGGATGTCACATTCACTAAAAGGCCACTTTTACACACGTTTCTATTGTCTTACTTCAAACTTATCAGCTTTTACTCTCCTTCTATTATCCAGATACCCAACTTAATTCAAACATATTTAATTTGGCGATATTTAATAACCTGAAATTCTTATAAAACTGAGAGTTTCATCTGCTTCTTGGGCACCATGTATGATGGGTAGTCTGGAAAAACACTAGGAAGTGTATCCCTTTTTAGTCTCTTTATCTTCAAGCCTTCAACGTAATAATCAGATTTAAAATACCGATTGCAGACAACAGTAGAGGGAGACTTGTCATTAATTTGTAGATTGACTCTGGAAATCACTTTTACCCATCCCTTGCGTTGATCCAGATCCAAAGGGAATTCATGAAATTTAAAATCTGCTCTCTTTCCAGAATATGAAGTACAGCGTGGAACAAAACAGTTTACCATGTTTGGTTTCAATTGATAATTAAATAAATGAAAATCTATGAGGATTACATCAATAACATTTGCAAAAAGAATTAGAAGTTAGAAAAAAGTAAATCAAAAAGTGCTATAAAAAATGTTTAGAATGCCAGCTAAAACAAAAATATCCAGGACTGCCAACTCTGAGATCATGGGAATCGCCAACAGCAATTAAAAAATCGTCATAATAATCTGTCTTAATCATCGTCGCAGATTTGTACTCCTCACACAAATAAAATTGAATTTAAATTCAAAGATTTAAATATACAATTCCAAACTCTGTTTCCATAAAGAATAATGAAATTAAAAATCAAAAATACGCCGTATTCTAAATGAACATCTTAAATCTAAATATAGATATCAAAGTCTAATAATTAACAAAAAGCCAAGAATTTTAAAGTAAATGGTTGCGAACAAAACAGGAAATGTTAGTGCAATGAATGTTTTGTATCCACTCCTCAATAATACCAGCCAACAGGCGCCGAAATTCATCACGCAGGTACAAGAAAGTCTGCCGAGTCTGCTTTAAACAAACAAAAAAATTGAAAATATATAAAAAAAAATAACAAATAACCATAACTCGAAAAGCAGAACATCGTCAAAAGAAAGTTGAAATTTGTCAGGAAAAATATTTAAAAGTCGACAAAAAATCGCTAATGACCAAACCCTCGAAAACTGCCAAATTGGCGAAAAATTGCTAGATCTGGCAGCCCTGACTTCACAAAGACAATAGCTGCTACTGGTTGGAATGCAGCGCCACTAGTCCACTGCGGCTGTTTCAACTGCTTACTATCGGTGGTCACGGTATGGAGAGTGCCTTAGCGCTCGTTTCAATCCAGTGTGGTCTTGGTTAAACAGATCAAAATGAGATTTCAAAAGTATAGTTATTCAGAGGTATGAGCTCGAGATTCTGTGAATGGCAACAAAATGGCGCTCATGGTTATGGTTATAGGTACAGAAACTCCAAATTTTCGAATGGCAACGCACACTTTTCCCTTCGCAAAAGCGATACGAAAGCTCACACACACTGGGGCGGGAAAAAAAAGCCAACTTTTCCAGTCTCAGCGTATTCGAATACCCTAAAGAGAGTTGGCACGGTACATGTATCACAAAAAACATGCACGCCAGATATTCAGCGTAATATACCGATAAAATTGCCTGTGATGGCACCCATGGAAAATATGTAATCTAAATAAAACTTTTCTTTTGTCCAATCAGGTGTGGCCATCAATAATTGGTGTCATTGGACTCTATGAAATGCAAATTTCCCCTGTGCGCTCTGATCGTGTTTTTGTTGGCTATTCGCTGAGCTTTCTTTGTGCATGCATAACGCATCCGTGTTTTGTGATACACGTACCGTTCCAACGCGCTTTTGGGTTTTTGCTATTTGAAAAAGTAAGATATGGCACTTTAAGTTTCTGTATCTGTAATTGTAAACGAGGGCACCATTTTCTTGCCATGCCATTCACAGTCTCGAGTTCATTCCTCTGAATAACTATGCTTGAAATATCATCTCGATCTGTTGAACGGAACGGAAGCTAGAGGTCCATATATCTACAAATTTTCTTTGTGACCACCTTGTAAAGTAAATGATCATAAAAAGATAGTGTTTTTTTTGGATGATATATTTGAAAGTTACAATATTGTAAATTTTTTATAGGGGGAAGAGAATGAAACAAGAATAGCAGAACTAAAAAAGAACAGTTATATTGATGAAAAGATAAGTACAAAACGTTTTGTAGGTAAATTCACATAAATACAAAAGCGTCATGCACTTATTACTTAACATTTTTGTCACTTCAAGGATGAGGGGAATTAGAAACTGTTACTATATTGATTATTTTAATTTCCATATCTGATGTATTTTAAAGATAATGAATTTTGTGCATATTTTCAAAAATAAAGATATGACCCAATTAATTTTAAAATAACTAAAATTTGGTAAAATCTAAAGTTAAATTTTGTAGTAAATTCGAATGATAAATTATTTGGTAATTTATAAAGATAAAATGTGATATTTGTTTGTATAAAAGTGATTTCATCTCAAGAATATTCTTGTAATTGACCTTTTTCCTCTACAGGGTCTGTATACAAATTAACATTATATGACTTTTAAAATAAATTACCCTTGAAAATTACTATACTTTTATGATTTCTTATGTTACTTCGAGACAGTAATTTTCACTGATGAATTTACTCTAATAGTTACAGAAATGATCCTCTTAACATCCTTTTTGGGACAACTGTCATATCGTATAGTTTATTATGGTAATTTTATATACATCGCTCATTTAGACATTACATAATTACGGTTTATTATACCTATATAAGTATCCATCCTCATAGATAATGTCTTTGGTGAATGTATTAACCTTTGTATTTAATGAATATATTAATTTTTACATCTGATGAGTATATTAATCTTTGATTTGAGTAGGAAACTTTTTAAGAAATTATAATTCTAATCAGAACGCTTTTTTCACCTGTGTTGATCTCATGACTGAATTATAGGTGGTTATTTACAATAAATAATAATATTTAGAAATTATTAGGAAATTTTAAAACCAAGTTTTTTTTTTACATAGCACTTTTTTTGTGTATTTGCGCAAATTCTCTGCTACGTTTACGGAAAGGGATAAGTGATTATTTGATATGCCATGTGAAAGTGACAGTTTCTAGTTTTAAATAAGATAGTCTCCAGATCGATAGTAAATAAAACTAATTTACAGAATTCTTTTATATTGCAAAGAAAAAGCTTACTCATAACACTCTTTTTGGATAGCTACTCTTGTGAATATTAAACAAATAATAAAAGAAGAAAAGTCAAGGCTCAAACTTCACCTAAATGACAATAATTAAGGTTTGAATACGTCATTAAAGTTCACTATAACATGAAGTTGTATGCGAATAATATTTATTTCAACAAATATTATTGCCATCATGATATTTTAATGCTCACAAATGTTAATGCTCATTTACAAAGATGCATTGATGAGGGCATTAAATGTTAATTAATTTACTTAATTTCAAAACTAGTTAAAGGCGCAATATTTCAATTGAATTGAGGTCCCAATTTTGTTCGAAATTTTCTTGTCTATAACTTTATCATATACCAATTTCAATAATAATAATAATAATAATAATAAAATCGCTTTGAGTTAAGAATAATTAAAAGTCCCGATTTATAAATATATTTAAGCCTTCAATTGATCAGTAATCAAGCTTTCAATAAGTTAACTTTAACAAGTTAACATTAAAAATAGAATTGTTTAGGTACAATATCCACATATTATTGTCATCATGACTTTGCTGTTAATGCTTATTTACAATAACGTATTGATGGAAGTGTATACCAGCCACCAAATTTCAAAATCAGCTGTCGGCATACAAATTCAAATTGAATTGAGACCACAATTTTGTCACGCATTTTTTTTTCTTCTCTATAACCTTATTATAACCAGATCTCAATGAAACAATTTTTGCTTTAAGAATTGCAGAGTTCGTGTGGGCAAGTGCACATAGATAAAGGCTTTGGAAGAGCATCATAAGGTTTTCGAGTCAAGTTCCCATATTAATGTTACGGTTAATGGCATTTCTACTGATTGTAAAGATTTGTCTGTTGTATGTGCCAGTACAGATACTTTAAAGGTCAGTTTTAAAACAGATTATGAAAATTTGAGTGCAAGAGTCTGGACTAGTGGAAACAGATCAATTGATTTTAAGACAAAATGTGCCATTTTAGGAGACTCAGTGGTACATGTTATTGGTGATGAGGTTTGTAGGGTGAAACGAGAAATGGTAAGCTGTTGTTTACCATGTGCTAGAGTAAGATAAGTCATTGAAGTAGTAAAAAAAGGAGCAGTTTCAAAGGGGAAATGACTAGGTTATGGATAGGCACAAACGACGTTAAACTGGCCTCTAACAAGGATGTTGGAAGTCATCTAAGGACTCTGATTAAGCAAGTAAAGTCATCAAACGCTTCATAGCTAACAATCTTAGGTCTGCTTCTAAGTTACAGTGTTGGTGAGGGAATGAGTAACCAGCGAGCCAAAAATATGAACAAAATCATAAAGAATGAGTATGTGGCGTTTAACCTAACCCAAAGTGCAGGGGATTTCTGGAGGCGTATGGAACTTAGTCCAAAGTGCGGTGATCTCCGAAAACTAGTCAAATGTTTGTTAATTTTGGAGGAAGCTGCAAGCAGCCAAGAACTTTTGATGTTATGTAAATTACTAGTGCAGCATAAGCAGTCTGAAATGTAACCAGCGGCTTCGCATCTAATTCAACACCTTAAGTGTTGCTTAAAGTTCTAGTACGACACCCAAGTTTAACGTTGTTGTAAATTACGGGAAATCAAAATAAGTAATATTTTCTTCTTGAAAGTAAAAATTTAATTTCATTGGCCTAAATATCCAGCTACAAAAATATTTGTGCGATTTGACCATTACGTGTCACAGTACCAATACAGCCAACAAGTGATCCGGCCAAGCGGCACAAGTATTTTTGTAGCAGGATATTTAGGCCTATGAAGGAGAATTTTTACTTGGAGAAGAAAATACTACTTATTTTCATTGCCCGTAATTTACAACAACGTTAAACTTGGCTCTACTTTAAGATCTCAATACTTTTCACGGCCATGGTTTGAAGAACTTGGCGCCTTTTTACCGAGATATTTTTGTTGGGATTTAGAAAAGTCTTCTTAAATAATTTACTTTGTAGAGAGAAAAAGAGATTTTATTGCATAAAAAGATTAAAAAGATGGAGATATGATTGACTTATTGCCAACCAGATATTCAGGAAGAGTAAATGAGTGCGTGCTCACTATCTTTTGTTTTGAGATATGAAATTTTATGATCACACAACAGACCAAAATGTGTATCAAAATCCTTTCCCTAATATTGTTTCAATTACTAAGTCCTTCCACATCAATTTTTTGAGATTTTTACTATATCTTCCTATATTTTTTCTCAAACTATTACTGTTCCGGATCTTTATTCACAAGACTTGGAAGAATTATGCACAGACAAGTTGTTATAGTTTATTTCTCTTTTATTTGTATTCGATCAGGTAAAAATTATGCTTTCATCTCTTAAGAAACAAGCGGCGAATCCAGTCTCAGTTTGCCCTAATTATTAGCGGGATAAAATTTCCAAGAAATTAAAAAATTTCTACTAAGAGTTAAAATTTAAAAAAATGTGATCGACTGATAAACGAAATAAAAAAAAATACTTTCCAGATTTTTATTTTAGTCATCCACATGAAAGTTCATAGACTCCACCTTAACTAACATCAACTCAAAGAATTGTCATTGTTTTCCTAATTAGCTATTATCATATGATACATCTCATATCAGTATCATAAACAACACAACTAATTACTATTGTGTTTTTTAGTGTTACAATAGCCATTTGAGTTGGTAATTTTAAACGCAAAACATTTTCTAAAAAATGCGCAAAATTAACGCTGATGAGAATGTAACCCCAGTTGAAGGAAATAAATTTTATGCTTATTGTACCTTTATAGAATTGCTTACCCATTATTGGCGTTGTTGCTCCACTTACTGGTAAAATCCTAGCAATTGTGAAGAGGTTTCCAACCGAAACCAGTATGGATGTAACACTCACTCCAGTTCTTGTTGAAACCCCTGCTTTCATCCAAAAGGTGGTAAGTAATAGTATCATACTTACAAGACATGGACATAAAAGTCCTACAGCTATCAGAGGCATTGTTCTTTCAATCTCGAATGAAAAAACACCCCCATAACCTTTTGTATCTGAAAAAAGAATCCGAAATTTTGAAATTAATATCAAAAGTATAATAATTTTACTCAAAAGTGGGATAAATAGGGTTCATCTTTTTAACAATAGTTACAAAAGTATGGTCTTCAATAGTTTGCTTGGGCATTTTATTCGGCATTTAATGGGTTTAATCATATACTAACGTTTTATCTAAAACTATTTGGTGAGATGTTGCTTCAGTGCCTCAGGTAACTCTGCAGTATTGAAAAATTTCGGGAACAAGGGCCATGGAAGATTTGACAATTCTGGCAGAAACTTGAAGAGCATCGTTCCAAAGTATCTGATATTTAAAAAAAAAAAAGAAAGAAGAAGAAAAAAAAAAAAAAAAAAACATACCAAAAAGATCACAATACATACTTTTGCCTTCCTTTCTTTCCTACAAATCATATATTTCAATTTTAAAACAGTGTGTCATCATTTCAAAACTTCCAGAATATTTTATAAAGCATTGGGCGAGATTAGCCAACATCAGCTGATATTGGCCAGAGTTGATGTACTACTAGGGATATAGCACTGCGGAGCTTCGGCTACTATGATTGAACGGAGGTGAATTGAGAGCCTGTCCGGCATATCGTCGATGAACTGTTACAAGTAGCTTCGTTTTCAATTTCTACGATTCTTGGCTGTATAAGACCTTGCAGTCGTTGTTAGCGCTAAAGCCATCATGATCGTTTTCGTTAACTTTAAATGTTTAGGTTTACAAATAAAGTTGCGTTTATTTAAATCAGTATTCTTTAATGTCTGCATTTCAACACGCACTTCCCAGCAGTTCTGCTGTGTACTTTACGCCAGCGCATTCCAGCTTATAACCTTCACCTTTCCACGTCGGGATTTCCACAGGGTTGTATTCAGATTATCTGGCGCCGTCAGCAACACGAGGGCTATAATACGCCGAAACATTCGTCATTAGACAAGCCAACATACATTTACAAACACCCATGCCAACACGGGACTCGAACCCGCAACCTCGCGGTCTAGAAGCTAGCACGCTAACCACTATACCGTTTGGTCGGCAGCGGATTTCCACAGGGAATAGTGACAAGTAAAATAAACGAACAGCATTCTGATCACAGCAGTCGATATAAAAAAAGGCTAAAAAAATTTTAAGCTTATCCAGACAGGAAAATTAACTTTAATGGAAAATATGGGCTGCTCTTTGGACATTTATCACTCTAAGATTTACCCTGAGAGCAATTTTGATCAAAGAACACTCTATTTAAGGATCTTCAAGAACAGATAATGATTAAACTTATAAATAGTTACAAGATTGAACTTCCAATTGAAAAAGGAAAAAAATAAATAAATAAAACAAGATGAGACCGGCCTACTTTCACCTAAGAATTTTAAGCTTATCCAGACAGGAAAATTAACTTTAATGGAAAATATGGGCTGCTCTTTGGACATTTATCACTCTAAGATTTACCCTGAGAGCAATTTTGATCAAAGAACACTCTATTTAAGGATCTTCAAGAACAAACTGAAGGGTGAGGTAAAAAGTTCTAATTAGGGTGTTATGTGATGAAATCCATGATTTAATTTCCCGCTGTCCTTGTATAAACCTCCTAAATATAAAGGAAGCATGATCCAGATGACAATAATGAATTCCTTTGAAATCTTGAAGAAAAAAAAAGACCCTAGTTCACAGTTGACAAGTTATTTGTAACGTTTTCACTACCAACCTTTTAACAAGGTTTACACTGTAAAACTTTTCATAATAAGCTTGCTACAAAGTTTATACTGTATAGTGCAAATTTCTAAGGGTTGCTATCGTAATCCTTTTCACCAAACCCTCGTTATAAGAGTTACCCTGTAACCTTGTTACTGCAAGCCTAACGGCAAGTAAATAACAAGGTTTTCATAAACTTGCATGCTATTTGGGAAATGGCCACCAGATCTATAACAAAAAGGATAAGCATGACAAATAAATGCAGTTTTGGTTCACATTATATTTTAGGGCAAATAGGAACATATTTAAAAAAAAAAAAAAAAAAAAAAAAATTATATATATATATATATATATATATATATATATATATATATATATATATATATATATATATATATATATATATATATATATATATATATATATATATAAGGAACTTACAATTTAAGGAAAAGAACCATTCTGCTTGCTGATAGAAATAAATAGGTTGGATTTTTTCTTGCGCAAAAGCTACAAGAGTGCTATACTGCATCGTAATATCCCCTAATAGCACACATCCTCCCAGGGAGGTCAATAGGAAGTCCCCAGTCATCCCCGGGACTACGAATGACTTCCCAGGGACCTCCCTGGGAGGATGTGTGCTATTAGGGATCGATTCGACATGAATCAAAATTTCAGAGTGGGAAGGGGGAGGGGGTGCTTTGCGTCAAAAGACAAATACCCACAATTGCGTTACGAATTGGAGAAAACACAGAGGTATCATACCAGGTTCAATGAAAGCCAATGCCAAACTATATGTTACATCACTACCATAGTGATTGACTTAAAAAACAAGATACACAGACATAAATGGGATTAAGGTTACCCTCTACAATATATTTCAGAAATGAATCCATAACTCTGAAATGACTCAAATGTGAAACAGTAAGAGATAGAAAGAAGAGACAGATAATACACTATCTGGCCAAAAGTATTCGGACACCTTTCTAAAGAAGTAGTAGCATCATGGTTTGGCCTGGGTCCTTTAGTTCAAGTGGTTGGAAACACGAGCTCTGAGATGTATGTAGACATTTTAGACAATACTGCTCTTCCAGCTATATGGCAATATTTCGGGTAAGGTCCATTTCTCTTCCAGAAGGATGACTGCTTCATTCACACGTCGACATCTGGGCAGTCAAGGTTTGACGTAATGTGTAATCAAAAATTGGACTGGCCTTCTAAAAGCCCCGATCTAAATTCTATCGAACACATTCGGGACGAATTAGAAAGTTTATTATGCAACCAGCCAAATCGACCTTCCGCACTGCCAGCACTCACCTCATCTGTGAAGGACGTTTGGAATTCAATTCATACGGCCACCTATCAAAAACTGGTGGAAAGTCTCCTTAGACGTTTGCAAGCTGTCATCGATGCAAAAGGGGGACCAACATCATATTAATATATGCCGCAGGAATCTCCGAATCCGTACCACTGCGTGTCCGGATACTTTTGACCACATATTGTATGTTGAATGGACAGGTATGGAATTTTAAATACACTGGTTATAAAAAATTATT
The DNA here is from genome assembly GCA_963978545.1 of Linyphia triangularis. Classification (NCBI taxonomy): domain Eukaryota; kingdom Metazoa; phylum Arthropoda; class Arachnida; order Araneae; family Linyphiidae; genus Linyphia; species Linyphia triangularis. The sequence goes on from OZ021721.1 coordinate 101,301,900, forward strand.
GATGGGAGTAAATTTGATGACGGCTGTAAATGGTTTATTGATGAATTCCATTTTCATTTGGATGAATTTGTCAATAAACGAAACTGGTGGACATAGAGCACCGAAATCCCGTCTGTGTGTCATCCAAAACCACTATTCTGTAAAGTTACCATTTGGGCCGCACTATCTGTTAAGCGGGCTCAAAGGGACCTTTTCACGAGAAAAAATATAAACTCATTCTATTATATACAGAGTTTACAACAATATGTTGCCACGTTATAATATTGTAACTAATTTTGCAAACCACTGTATTTAAAATTCAACTTGATTATCCAAAATATCCCTTGTCTCTTCTCTAGGTCTTACACTTTTTGAATTAATGTCATTTCAAAGTTATGAAGAACTTCCTAAACGCTCCTGTATGTATAGAAAAGTGTGTGCTTATGTATTTATGTGTGTATGTTTTTCATAGAAAGCAACAGTTTTATTCCTATCTTGATGAAACTTTGCTCACTCAATTTTCTAAACAAGAGAAAGATTCATGGCTATCTGAAATTTCGAAAAATACTCTGCTCTCTCCTTTTTCACCACTTTGAGATATACTGATGCAATTTCAACCGGTTTTTTTCTATACGTATCTAGATTATCAGGAACATAATTTCATTACAATATTTAACGGTGTAGTGGTTAGCGTGCTAGCTTCTAGACCACGAGGTTGCGGGTTCGAGTCCCGTGTTAGGCATGGGTGTTTGTAAATGTGTGTTGGCTTGTCTAATGACGAATGTTTCGGCGCATTATAGCCCTCGTGTTGCTGACGGCGCCAGATAATCTGAATACAACCAACCATTACAATATTTTTTTAAGTATAGGTAGTGAAATAACAGGATAGGAGGTTAAAAGGGTCATGCTAATAATTTACAATCATGTGAACCATTTTAAGCCGAGTTATATCGAAAAACACTGACGGTCGTAGCTTCCGGAATTCTCAACCCGGAGTTATAGGATCTCAAGCCCCCAGAAAACTGGTCTCAACTCGAGGTTTAGCGAAAGTCGTTGACTTCGGCTATTTTCAACACCGAGTTATGTCAACCTAGAATTCATAAACTCAGCTAAAGTCAACCCCCCCTCGCAAGCACGGTTGAGACTGAATTTCCTAACCTGCCCATGCGCAGAGGATAAATTTGTTAAGTTTGTTTTGGATTTTTGTGCTGTAGTCATGACTCTTGTTTTGCGAAGTAATTAAACGTTTGCGGTGCTTCCTTAACAATAGATTCCGTGAAACATGAATGATTTGAAATTGTTAGCTGGCCTTGGAGTTTTTGGAGCAATTGGAAAGTAGTAGGAAAAAAAAGGGGGGGGGGGGGGAGATTACGTGTGGATTAGTTTTCTACATATGATCACTTGGACGTTCATCAAAAGGTCTTCAAATCCGGAGGGTAAATCCACTGCAGATGAACAATTGCCGGTGACTCTCATCTTAAGACGGCGACTTTGCCACCGGCAGTTTTTACTTTCAATGACCCATATGTATTACATAGGGTAATGAAAGTATTGTATTCGTAAAAAAAAAATTCGATTTTTTTTTTTTTTTGCATTTCTCCGCGTTTTGGAACATCCTGATCTCAAAAGAGTGATCTAGAAAAAATGTCTTTCTGTGTATATGTAGTCAGCACAACTCCCGAACAAATTGACTAACAATGTTCAAATTTGGTGTGAGGGTTGTTGGTGGCCATTGGACCTACCATTAAAGGTTTCCGTCAAAATCGCGCATGCGCATAAGGTAGCTGCCATTGAAAAAAATCATGTTTTTCAATGATTGCTAAAAAACGATTCCAACGATTTTGATAAAATTCGCTGTGCTAATGCCTCTTAAGGTGTTCTAAACATCCCCCCCTCCAAAATTCCCGTAAAAATGCTTTAATGGTGAAAAAAGTTGAAAAACGAATGCCTTCAACACAGAATTTTCTTTCCTTGAGCATAGCTCATCGGCGATCATTTCTTTACCTCTCCGCAGTTTCACTTATAAGAAAGGACAATATAAGAATCATCGATATTATTCTTATATTACCCTTTCTTGTAAGTGAATTTTTTTGCCATTTTCTAAAATTGTTCAGGAATTTTTTTTAATTTCTTTTTTAAAGATCCGTACAAGAGTTATCGCAAAAAAAATATCGCCCAACTGGCCATTTTTTCTAATCGAATGATGGAAATATAAAAACGATAAATGACACAAATCCACATCAGTAATATACTGTAATTAAAAGCTGTGCGATGTTCTGCACCCCTAGTTTTACTCGCCTTGTACCACTCCAGGATTTGTTTAACAGACCATTTTATTGTGACAATCATAGACGCATTAAATGCATCCGTGACAGCGACAAATTCTGCATGTTTCTGGCAAAACGAAGTTTTATTGGTTTCCTTGCACTCAATAACATTAATTCTTTCTTTGATTAATTCTAACAACACATTTCTTTTCATATGGAGTGTAAAGTGCTCTTTTTTTTTTTTTTTTCCTTCTTTGTAAATTACACTTTATTTTTCACGTTAAACACAAGATGAACACAAGACCAAAGCATTCTGGGAACGAAAATCCCATGACAATTCTAGACCAATTCCAAGTTGTTCTTCAAGTCTGAGTTGAGTAACATGGAGTTTATAAGCCCTGTATTGAAAAATCCCGAAGACTACCGTTTTTTTAACCCCAGGTCAAAAGGCTCTCGACCCACAGCTTATGAACTCAGGGCTATAGTAGCGAGGTTGAGGTTACGGGAAACTACGGCCGTGAGTCACTGAAGTTGGTGCTAGCAGCTTCAGAGAGTATTTAATAAGTATATGCAAAGCATAATGATTAACTCATCTGCATTCTTGAGTACACCGGATGACGTCGGTCTTTATATCTAATCTGACAATAACTGGTTCTATAAATAAACATTATTTACTATTATAATATATTTCTTTCACATTTTAAATTTAAGTTAACATGTGTTCATGTATTCTTCTTTTTAAGTTTATAAGTCAATAAGATTTTTATTTAAATTTTTTTTACCAATATCCACGTCCATCTTTTGTGATGTAGCGTGTGTTGAAACTAGTCTCCATAAATTGTTTTCAACCATGAATCGAGTGTAGATTGTTTGCTTTACTGTATACTCAGGTTTGGAGTAATTTGCTGGAAAAATGTCCCCCTGAAACCGTACAACACGTTTAATAATGGTTAAAAGTACATCACATATAAAAAGTTAAAATTATTTTAAAAATGAGAATTGATTGCAATATTTTTTCTAATGGAGTGCCAATCAAAATTTTCTGTATTTTAAGAATGAAAAACTAACCCATAAAAACTAAGTTTTTGATTTAAATCCTTAAATATCAGTGTTAATTTTTAAGTGAAAGTGTAACTTTTTTAATGATTTTGAGTTCAAGTTCTCATAGTATCTGACCACTACGAAGAAAACCATCGATTCCGTGCCATTGAGAATATTCCTATGGGGCTTTATAATAGATCGCGTCTACATTCCGCCCTTACCTAATGATTTGACAGAGTTGAGACACAGAATTGAAGAGGCTATTTCTTCCATTACACTGGACTTGTTAACCAAAGTGTGGGACAAATTTGAGTCACAGAATTGAAGAGGCTATTGCTTTCATTACACCGGACTTGTTAACCAAAGTGTGGGACAAATTTGAGTCACAGAATTGAAGAGGCTATTGCTTTCATTACACCGGACTTGTTAACCAAAGTGTGGGACAAATTTGAGTCACAGAATTGAAGAGGCTATTGCTTTCATTACACCGGACTTGTTAACCAAAGTGTGGGGTAAATTTGACTATAGGTTGGATGCCGTGTAACCAAAGGTGCACATATTGAACATTTGTAAGAAAACTAGTTTAGTTTACCTTCAATTTGATGTATGATTTGTTATAAATAATCTAAATTAAACTGTTATAATATACCATTGAAACTGGGATATTCTTTTACGGTCACGCTGTATAATGGATATTGATTTAAAAAAATTAACGCATGTGAAATGTAGTTTATTGGGACTTTATTTCTAAAGAAATCATGAGTGATCCTTTTTTGAGGCACTTTTTAACTAATGTAAATAAGGCTAAAGTAGAGTTAATTTTTCTAAAACGTGATAATTTGAATTAAAAATAGGGTATTTTCGATATAAAATTATCCTAAAAAATAATTATCCCAAAAAGTAATTTATTTGATATCATTTCTCACTTGTTAGCACAAGCATTGTAGCAAAAATGTATCCATTGTTGATTGTAATAAAATAAAATCACATTTAAGTTTAAATACAAAAACAGTATAATTTTCCCAAATGATTACTTCTGGATTGTCCAGTAATGCTTGTGTGAAAAATACCTTTAGCATAAATTAAGATTTAAAAAATAAAATTCTAAGAAAACACTGGAGGTAAAACATGGTTCTTTCAGAAATGTCTAATCCAGTTCATTATAAATATTATAAAGTTTCATTCACAAACACCAACAAAGCACAAATGACAAATTTTATAGAGGCCGACATATTCATTTTATAGCGGCAACTTTCCATAAAAGAAAAAAAATGAGTTGCATAACTAGTTTAAACATTTAAAAAATTGATATTTCTTAAGAATTCACAATTTTTAAACAAGTAGTTTTTGCAATATTTCTACATATATGCTTAGTGAATAATTTTTTTTAATTTCTTTTTTAAAAATATTTCTATTGACAACAGTTATTATATGATAAGGTAATTTATGAAAAATGTCTTTATTGCTCTGGGAGTATTGTAAATGGCGATTTTTTAAAGACTATAAGTTACAATGCCATTAAAGATAAAACTATTTTGTGTTTTTTGTTAATAGAGTACATAGTATTCTATATACATGTAAGGTTGCCTAGTATCTAAAATTGGATTATCCAATTTTTTTGGTAGGTTTCCTCCTAGAATACAAATTAACTTATTCTAGTATATATCTGTGGTTGAATATTATTGAAACAGTAACTTCCCCCAAGAAATTATACCATATTGTATTATCTATTGTACCCAACCAAAAATACAATTGTTTTTAGAAAGAGATACGGACGTTTTTAAACAATAAAATGAGTAGATGCAGGGTCTTTCTGAAAGGTTCCCTAACTTTGAAATGACGTAATTGCAAAATACCGCGAGATAGAAAGAAGAGAGTAGTGGTATCTTGGATACTCCTGTATGGAATTTTAAATATACTCATTTATCAAACTTAGCTGCAATACTGAAATGTAGCAAGAAATTTTTGAAATACCTGAAATAAGTGGTATGAGTTTATTGTTTCCCTCATATAATGAAAGATTACTGTACTGGATAGTGCAGCCCAAACGGTCATTATTGTAGAATGCAGTGGTTTTGAAAGACACTCATACGGGTTACAAGCCGATATTTTCCAGTTTATTTATTCACAAATTAGTTCAAAACATAATATATCCCATAAAATAGTTTTCAATAGAAATCCTTTATATGCATTACCAATTTTTATATTAATTTAAAGCGCATTTCTGTTGTCAGAATGTGCTTGGTGTTGGCCTCTAATTTTAAATATTAAAAATATCCTTATCAGCAAAATTTTCGGTTAAACTACTTTTCCAAAATTTATTCATTAAAAATTATTGGGAATTTATGCATTCGCATCTAAATATCTTTTATTTATTCTGATTAAAGCAATTTTATTATTTATTTATTAAAAAAAATTTGACAGCAAGAAAGAGTTTCCACAATTATCGGCTAAATACTATTTCAGCGCGATTGGATGACGGCTAGTTGGTTTGTTAGTATTCCGTAAAAGCGACCTTTTAGTGACAGTGACATCCGCCAAAATTTGATAGAATGCATTGTCATCGACATTGAATATATTTTCAAAGTTTCAGGTCGATTGAATGACGGCAAGGGGGTTTATAGCACTTTCGAAGATTTGCCCGCCGTTGGCAAACATACATACACACAAAATCGAAGTTAATAAAAAGGATTTAAAAACATAACCCATAAAAATATTTTTTTAATATTTTTATAATTTTAATAGTTTTTATAATTCATTCATTAACACAACGCGGATTCTGTAAACAGTGTGTGTATGGTGTTTGCGTCTAATTTTAAATATCAAAAACATTTCTATCAGCAAAATGTGAGGCAAACTATTTTTCAAAATTTATTCATTAAAAACGAATGTGAATTTATGCCCTCATATCCAAATATATTTTATTTATTCTGTTTAAAACAGTTTTATTATTTATTTATAAAACAATTTTGGCAACAGGAAAGAGTTTCTTCAATGATCGGTTAAATGCTATTTCTGCGCGATTGGATGACGGCAAGTTGGTTTGTTAGTATTCCATAAAAACGACTTTTTAGAGCCATTGACAGCCTCCAAAATTTTTTAGAATGCATTGTCATCGACATTGAATCTATCTTCCAAGTTTCAGGCCGATTGAATGAAGGCAAGGGGGTTAATAAAACCTCCGCAGATTTGCCCGCCATCTACAAATATACGTACACACAAAATCGAAGTTAATATAAAGCATTTAAAAATGAACTTCATTTGTATATCATACACAGTAGTTATCAAATTTTCTTAAATCAATCAATTTCGCAAACAGGTTTATTTAAAATTCTTTAGCTGTCGATCTTTAGTTGACCACTTGTCCTTTTTCTCACTCTCACGCAGCTATGTCAATTAAAAGTTATGGATTGCTTTATGAAGGGCCCTAAACATTAAAAAATAAACTATTTTCTATTGTTACTGTAAAAATACAGTTTAATAATAATAATAAAAAGGCTTTTATTTTATGGGCATTTTCTAGCAAGTGAACAATATATGTCCCATTTCCTTTGCAATTTTATTTTTGTAGATAAATACTAAAAATTTATTTCGGTTATTGTTTTACACACAAAATAAAATTTTCTGCTCTTAAAACCCCATCATATGGAGTTAAACAAAATTTTTATCAGTATTAAATGGTACCAAAATATCCCTTCCTTCTCCATACACTGTTTTCAGTGTACAACAAGTCAGAAAAATGAAATCTGTATTTATTCCTCTTAGATAATATCATTTTAAAATATTTATAAGTGAATCATTGATTTACAATTTTAATTATTCACCAACGTATTCATTGTTTTATCATATATACTTTGAAATGTTGGTCACTTGCTTTGCATCTCTTTCTTCCCTTAGAATGTAGTTCACTTTCTACTCAGTAGATAGCACCACTATCAGCTAAAACGTTATCAGCTAAACAATTTCAATACGAACCCCTATTTTTTATGTTTTCATTCGATTTAGAATACTTAGTTTACCCTATATACTTAATTTCATCTCATTTTGTTGAGAAACACATCGCTTATGAGCGAAAATGTTTTGATCGATCTCGAGGGCAAATCTCTTAAGCATTGGAAGAAGCAAACGTTTTGCGCGCTTCAAGAAGTAATCTAGAAGGTCCCTTAAAGTGAGCTTTTTTACATTTTTGCAAAAATATTGAGAACCAAAAGTCAAAATGGAATAACAAAAATTCCTGGAGGGGTTTTCGACCATGATAATTCTAATGAAGGCAAAAAAAAAAAAAAAAAATATTAAAAAACTGGAAATAAAAATTGCACAAATATATTAACTATTTAAGAATTTATGACTAAAAAAACAAATTGTATAATACAGCATTAATTAAATTGCTAACCACTCATCAGAAAATTATGAAATTTGGTTTTTAGACGTTTTTTTGGATTCTAAATCTAAATATGGTATAATATTATGGAGTTGCCATTGAACTTTTAAAATTTGGTTTAGTTTTAATGTGTAGACGACTCCTCATGATGAAAAAAATTATAAACAATTAATAAAAACCTTCCACAATTTACAACGGTATTTGTCGTTCTAAATTTCTTCAATTAGAATACAAGATATAGCCATCGTTCGGATTTTTTTTTTGCGTGCTGTACAATATTATTAATAATATTTGCAAATAAAAATATCATTCTGATAAGGTTAAACAAATTTCCCAATCTAAATTATTCACTTACTGAAGAATGCACGTAATTTTTTCTTACCTCATCACTGAATAAAACGACTATAACCTTGCAGGTATGTCTATCAAAGGGGAAAAACTTCAAGTTTGGAATGCAGGATGTTTGAAGTACATAACGGGGGGCCCATCCAACTGCATTTTTTAATAAAAACACTTTTGTCTTAAGTGTCATTTCGTCTTTTTCAACTCTAAAAAAAGAAACATTTTGCTGTTAATTCATTGTTGCTGGAAAGCATTTGGATGTGTATGATGTTATAAGTTTTTATGAGGCAATAAGATTTTATCTTTCAATTTTACACGATATTTAATTTGACCACTTGAAATTTGCTTGGTTATTTTGGGTGACTCACTTATTAAGGTATATAATTTAAAGAATGACTAATGTATAGTTGCTAAAACTATTGTTGCAGAAATTGTCTGTATATATTGTAAATAGTGACGTATTATTTTAAAACTCTATTGTAATTTATTTTAACTTATTTTATTTATCAGCAGTGATTATACAGGTTAGAAAAAGGTGGCAACACCTAAAGCAATCGAGCAATTTCGAGATGTTTTTTTTTCCGACGAATTGGCTGGAAATTTCGCGAATGTTCTCTCGTGCCAAGTATAAATAAGACTGGAGATCGGGAAAGTTTTCAGATTGACTTCGGACTTCTATGAAAGCTGATCGCTTTGTTTACCTACTAGAGTGGACTTGTATAATCGCTGTTTTCAAAGTTGTTCTTGCTGAAGCTTGTGAGAGATTACACTGTTGTCTGTGAATAAATTTTGTGCCTGTGAAGAGTGAATAAGTAGTAGTTTTCATCTTAAAAAACTGTGTCATCATTGCCTCCGTGGAAAAATTCATAACACTATATTGTTTTATAGTTTTGGAATATCTAAGGCATTTATTACAATACAAAAAGGCTCTTTTTTAAAAATTATACCTGACTCGAATAATTAAAAATTGTATACGTATATTTCAATGAGAAATGTAGACGAAAATATAATTTCAACAAATGTTTTAATTCTAAAACAAATAAAGTAGTTAAAAACTAGTTACACAAATTTTATTAGAGTTTATGACACGTTGCTACATTTAATAGTTTATGTTAAAAACAAATATTATTATTAACAAGTAAATATTGTCTTTATTTATGATTTAGTGATGTGGGTTCGTCAACGTAGCAGAATCTGTAAGCGTATATTATGTTGACCGAGATCAGGGCCTGTTTTTGTCCCCTCACAGCTCAGCTTCTATAATAGCTAGAATCCTGATTTATTTTTCATCTGGCGTGACTTAGGTGTGTAGACAAAAGGGGAAAAAAAACATTATTGAACAATGTAACCTGGCGTAATATTACTTAAGAAATTAACGAAGCCACCAGGATTCTTTTTTTTTTATATGATCAAAACAAACAACCTAAAACAAAGACGGTTTGACGAATATTGGTCATTATTTTTCTCAGTTTGGTTAAAGATTGTGCATTTTGTTTGGACATATAATTTAAGTTGTACTGTAAAAGTAATATACTTAGAAATAAGTAAAATTTAAGCATACTTTCTAGTAAACAGTTTTTATCAAAACTCATAAACCTCAAACTTCAACTTTCAGTAAGACAAACACTCATATTTAAAAATTAAATTTTAAATACATCAGAAGTTAAGAAAGATTAGAAGTTATGAAATCTAATAGTTGCCACTAAGCGGTCGCATTTTAATTCTTTGGTGCGCTTTGCAAAGTAAACAAATTAGATATTATTGTGAGAAACTCGTTTAGGAAATTAGCACATGACAGGTAACCATATTTCAAAATTATCTCACTTGAAATATATTGATTTGAAATTAGATTATTTCTATAAAATTCTAGCCTTCCATGTTGATCTTACAGGCTTTTTTCCCATTAACACCAATTCAGTTCTTCGTATTCAAAGTAACCTTAAGAAAAGAAACGCAGTCATTTAGTGGCAACAATTTAATAGCTCATTATATAGAGGCAATAATATAATTGCGCACAATAATAGATCGATATATCGTTAGTCCATCGGATGATATAGCTGGAATATCTGTCATATATCTGAGGTATATTGTTCACAGCATGAGTAATTTCGAAACAAAATTATTGTATTAATAAAACAAATTCAGACTTTATTGTTTAAAGTTGCCTAGTACTTTTATTTAAATAATCTATACACTCCTTTTACTTCTTAGTGTCTTGTATAGTTGTATTAAATTTAGAATAGAATAAATTTTAGAAAAAGTACAATTTAAGTGAAATTTCTTAACAAACATAACTACCTTAAGCAACAATTCCGATTATTACAGTCTGGAGCCCTTTGTTCGGCCCTTTTTGGCTAATATGTCTTTCTTTTCCTCTAAAGACATTTCGACATTTATCCAAGGTAAATCTGATTTTTCTCAAAATAATATCTCGTCGGTGCCTCCAGATGAACGCTGCGGTTCGTAGACAATCAGACTATTCAAAATGTCATTTAATTTGATTTTATTGTATTAACATGAGAGAGCAAAACATACGTCTTGTCTCGTCAAGAATAGAACAAAAATGCGCTTTTGAGATAAGAATAAGAGATAAGATACATAGAACTATATACACTAGCTCCCTCTCACGAGGGGCCAACATTTGGGTGCTTTGGGTACTCGGAACATGCTCCAAACACAGACTAAAAAGTTAAAATATTAAAAAAATAAAAAAATCTTTAATTATATTTACCTATTTAAAATGTTAACGTGCGGAACCCACACATCGTCACTACTGACACGTATGTATCTTAGTGTGTCGCTTTCAAACTCAAGGCGTTCGTCTGACCATATCTAAAAAACAGACAAAAATTATAGATAAAACTCCCTCGAAAATCTTTTTGCGATTGACTTATCTTTTATTTCCAAGAAAAGCTTAAAAAGAAACCAAGAAAATGATCCCCCTCCCCCTCTCCTTTCACTTAGTATTTTTTATCAAGATGTGCTATTTACAATAATATATTTTTTGTTTTGAATAAAAATGTTACATATTTTCCCTTGATAGTGCACAATTAAATTTTAAAATAAACGTTTCCTCAAAATGTTATCTAGTGTAATACACGATATTTTTTTCACTAGTTCTTAGTTAGTGTTACAAATGATATCCTAGTGTCTTAACAGCACGATCATTGATGTTTATTTTTAGTCCCAAATCAGATATTGGTATCCATGTAAAGTTGCAGTTTAGCTCTTTCCTCCAATTCAAACATTGTATGTTCCTTCCTTATAACAATTTATTGGTTAATGTTTGAAAAAGGTCTGCATGAACATTTTCCTGTGAGTTTTGAATCTTATATTTGATTATTTGAACTGATTTAAAAATATTACTTACTGTGACTAGAATTCCTTCCAAAATGAATTGTCCTTTACATTCATCCTGTAAAGTATTTAATACAAAAATTAACGTTAATATCTAAAATTACACAAACTTTCTCTACCATTAGATGATAAGTAAACAGTGCTAAGGGAGAAGAGTATGCCTTTAAAATAAAATAAAATTTTCAATATATTTCAGATTGATTTACTTGAAACTTAACCAAATGTTTTGAGAAAGTATAAAATGAGCTTATTTATTTATTTATTTATTTATTTATTTATTTATTTATTTATTTATTTATTTATTTATTTATTTATTTATTTATTTATTTATTTATTTATTTATTTATTTATTTATTTATTTATTTATTTATTTATTTATTTATTTATTTATTTATTTATTTATTTATTTATTTATTTATTTATTTATTTATTTATTTATTTATTTATTTATTTATTTATTTATTTATTTATTTATTTATTTATTTATTTATTTATTTATTTATTTATTTATTTATTTATTTATTTATTTATTTATTTATTTATTTTAGTTACATGAATTAAAGAATTAAAATCTTGTAGAAATTTCGAAAAAAACAACAAATATTTTATTTATAGTTGGAAAATCTAAATGTAGGTGGCAGCACGATTTTTATTAAGTTGAAGCTTGTTTTGTAGTAGGACTGGGAAAGAATTCGTTGTTATAGGAATAAACATAATATGATTATAATATGATTATAACATAAATTGATGATATATATTAACATTGATTGATTATATGTATGACTAACATTGATTATGGGTGGATTTTTTCCAATAGATCAAAATAAGATTTTATAATTTAAAATAAAAATTTAAGCTGATTATTTATTTAATGACCAAATTTGTTATATGGATGGATGAACCTAGAATAATATTTCACCATTTCACCAGATTACGAGTGGTATTCTTATAGCAACATACTTTATTTGAATTTTTTTAAAGTAGCAACTGCAAGAAATTGTTATTTGGGTGACACTACTAATTATTGATTTACTGTTTTAAAAAAAGCTCATAGACGTATTTCTTTTCATAGTATAGAGGTTATAGAATGTATAAACGAAATATACGAAGAAAATAATCTATGTACATTTTCAAAGTTTAAAAAAAAAAAAAATAAGACACCCTCTCATTGTGTTCTATTTGATGAGGGGAAAAAATTCACAATTTTGTTTATTAAAATAAAATGATATTTAGAGGTTGCTACCAGCTCTGCAAAATCTGACAAATTTAGCTTTACGCAAGCATTACAATTAATGTGTTTCATGTATTTATTAGAATATTTAATAGTTCAGCCAGTATAGTCATTGAATCATTATATATATTATGCTTCAAGTAGCTTATATGAATTTTAGTTCAAGTAGCTCGTAGCAATTTAGAAGTAAAGTAACAATTTTAACTTAAGAAATAAGATTTGAAAAAGTACAAACAGTTGATGTTTTGAAAACATTTCTTTAATTGATGGACTGAAACAATCATTACTTTAATTTTTTCTTCTTTTTAATTTCAATAATTGCCGACCTTGTTTTTGTAATTAAAAAAACTACACCATACTCAGTAAAATTGCATGAACTGTAACCATTTAACTGTTTCCTTAACTGTAAATGCAACTATTTCATTGTTTATGTTTACTTTCTTCTGATGCAACTGCATATGGATTTTTTGTGCTTACTAATAATTTTAACCAGCTGCTGTTCATTGAAACTGGTGTCATACTGATGTATTTTAATCTTTCTCTCTATATGTGAGATTAGTTTAAATTATCTACAAGTTTTCTAAATCAAACATTTCATCATGGCAACACTTCATTGTTTTCAATGATAAAACCAAATACAATAAAAAAAACAATGATATGCCTCTTATGCCAAATATCATCCTCACCGAATCATAGAAAACTTCCATCCAAAAGGAAAACCATCTCTCTATTTTTTCATTTCAAGCAGATTTTGAAGAAAAACATTAAAAATGCTTGTCATTCAACAGCTATACATGTCATGAAGATGTAGGCTAAAGTAAGATTACCAATGAAATTAAAACAACTTGTAGTTGCTGTACTTGTAGTTAGTGTGTACTGGTACATCAGGGTTCGTACTCTTTGGGCGAAAAATAAATGTATAGTTTAAAATGGAAAACTTGACTTTTTTTCATGATAGTGGTAGTTTAAAATGCCGGTAGCAACTCCTAAGTTTTATTTAAACTTCCCAAAATTTCTACACATGTGATTTCTTACCAAAAGGAAACATTTGAAAGGGTGTCCTCGAAAAAAAATTAATACACACACACATATATATGTATATATATATATATATATATATATATATATATATATATATATATATATATATATATATATATATATATATATATATATATATATATATATATATATATATATATATATATATATATATATATATATATATATATATATATATATATATATATATATATATATATATATATATATATATATATATATATATATATACATAATATTTTAAAGAAAGATTGTCAGCCCATCAAATAGATCTTTAGTATGACAAAAAAAAAATTTCAAGTTGTCTCATTTATATTATTAAGGCGTCTTCTCACTTTAGGCACATCGAAAATAGGCTATTTTCGCGATTTTTTTTCGAGGATTTTTGCAAACAATTATGGGATAAAATGGATCCTATATAATAAACACATCTTTCAAGTACAAGAAAATTTTTATTTTTTAATTTTTTTGAACAATTATTATAATAAAACAGTAGCATCGATAAACCCGTGTAGAAATGTAATGTTCGTGGCTTGTTGATGAAATTTCGGAAACTGTCCGGCCGATTGTCATGAAATTTGAATGACATATTCTTCATAGTTATGGCTATAGCGCATATCATCAGATTTTTGATATTCGCGAAAATAACAAAATGGCGCGAATTTTTTTTCGAAAAAGTAAAAAAAAAAAAAAAACGCGTTTTTTTGCAGTTTTTTGTAAAAAAAAAATACTTCAAATCAAAATTTCAAAAATCTGATGATATGCGCTATAGCCATAACTATGAAGAATATGTCATTCAAATTTCATGACAATCGGCCGGATAGTTTCCGAAATTTCATCAACAAGCCATTTCTACACGGGTTTTTCGATGCTACTGTTTTATTATAATAATTGTTCAAAAAAATTAAAAAATAAAAATTTTCTTGTACTTGAAAGATGTGTTTATTATATAGGATCCATTTTATCCCATAATTGTTTGCAAAAATCCTCGAAAAAAAATCGCGAAAATAGCCTATTTTCGATGTGCCTAAAGTGAGAAGACGCCTTAAGTTTTAGCATTTTAGGAATTCCAATAAACACGAACTGACAAAATTGCGTTCGAAACATAGAAGAAGTTATTGCAGCTATGCTAAATTTTCCATAAAAATATAATTTTCCTGCAATGGGGAAGTCGCATGATTTTCAAACAATTTTGAAAACAATAGTTCCGTTTAAAATATGCATAATGGTACCATCTCCACAGTTTGAAAAAGATCAATTTATATTATTTAAATTAACTTTTGAATGACCCTGGTGTCACTTCTTTTTTTGACACTTGTTTTCTTTTTTTTTTGACACTTGTTTAATTGTGAAAAAAATTGCGAGTCTTGTTCAAAAATTAAAGAAAAAACGTATACAACGTGGTAACCTTAAGACCAACAAAATATTATTAGACCTCAGAAAAACATATGAATGATAACAAAAAATAAAGGAAATTCTATAATTTAAAAATCCCTAATCTTTGAATTTTAACTCCTCCTGTTTCTGCCCCCACAAAGGTTGGATTTCTTACCGAAAATGATATCATACTGATAGAATCTACTCTTGGAAGGTGATCCGATTGTGCTATTTAAATCCTTGGTCTAATGGCAGGATAAATTTGCAGGCAATATTAAAAAAAAAGATTAAATTAAAACTTTCGTAATGAATATTTTAAATATTAACGTGTGGAGTTATAGATTATCCAAGCAATAGCTTCATTCAATGCACTAGACACAACGTGAAGTTAGCTCCGAATCGGGAGGCTCGCGCATCCTGACGTCACCGGTCAACAGGGCTGTTTTCGGTCTCGTGATGTTGTTCACGGTTTCGCTCATATTTAATTGCATTTTTCATATTTATTGGAACGTTTTTTGAACATTTTGATTGCATATTCAGAACCTACATAAATTTTTCTCTCAGAAAAATATAATATTACGGCATTTTGGGTATAGCGCAATTTCAGAATAAGGAGAAGGTTTCTAAGATTATAAACACGCAAGAAATAGAAAATTGATAATTTTGAAATTAGATTGTGAAAACGAGGAGTATCGAGTCCCCTTAACTACTGTTGACTCTCTTTATAGACTAGGTTACAGTTAAGTATGCTTTCCTGACCTATTTTTAGGACATTTATTTTGTGTAAATTACAACTTGAAAATAACTTTTAGTACCCCATTTTTAATTGCTTTATAGCATTTTATTTGAGTCGCCAAGATAAAAGTCAACCATGGTATTTTTATTGCAATAAAGTAAATCAATGTTAATTAATGTCTGTGTTTTTTTACCAATATTATACATAGGGTCATGGAAGTATAGCATTTGGTCAAAAAAAAATCGATTTTTTTTTGCATTTCTCCACATTTTGGAACACCCTTATTTCAAAAAAGTGATATATAAAAAATGTCTGTCTGTATGTGTGTCTGTGGTCAGCATAACTCCCGAACAAATTGACCTACGATGTTCAAATTTGGTATGCGGGTTGCTTGTGGCCATTGCACCTACCATTAAGGTTTTCGTCAAAATCGCGCATGCTCATAAGGTAGCTGCCATTGAAAAAATCATGTTTTCAATGATTGCTAAAAAACGGCTCCAATGATTTTGATAAAAGGTGTTCTAAACATTCCCACCTCCGAAATTCCCTAAAAATGCTTTAATGGCGTAAAAAGTTGAAAAACGAATGCCTTCAAAACATAGTTCTCTTTTCTTGAGCATACCTCCTCAACGATCGTCTTTTTTCTTCCCTCAGTTTCACTTATAATAATGGATAATATAAGGATTATCGAAAAGTATATAAAATCAGAATCTTGGCGATGTTTTTTTTTTTTTTTTTTTTTTTTAAGGAAGACACATACAAGAATTATCGCAAAAAACAATATCGCCATGCTGGCCTGTAATTGAAAGTTGTGCGATGTTCCACACTCCAAGTTTTCAACATAGTGCATTATGGGATCTATTTCTGATTTTGGTACAGATGTATGATTGGGAACAGGTTATTTTCGATAACTTTATCTGGAGTTAAAATAAAAAAGCTTAACTCGTTTATGGTTGCTATTTAACTATCTATAGAAGTTAAGAAGTTACAAATTGACAGTATTTATCTTTTAAATAAATTCTAAATTTTGTTTTGATATTTTGACATTTTAGTTGATAAAAATTGGAAATGTTGCATAAGATAGTTGTATTTATTACGAATTTCCATTACACAATTCTCATTATATTGTTCACAAATCTCCCACAGGTAAAAAAATCACCAAAGTCAACGTACTAAAATTGTAACCCCATCGATAATACTATTTAAAATTTCCAAGTTGTGCATAATATATGTATGTGATCTTTGGTTTTCACGGCTAAGAAATATTTTTTATATTATAAAAATGTTAATCATACATGAAGAATTCTATAGTGTGTGATCTAACATTGATTCAAGATATACAGTGATGTTTAAAACTATTTTCAAAAATACAATAAATAAACCTGATTGATCAAATGATAATCTTTGTGTGTTTAAAAAGAATATTGTCAGAAAAATGTAATATAAGCAAACTACTTACCAAACCTCTAATACGCAAAACGGATAACCAAATATCGCCGTTAAGCGGTTTCCTTTGAGAAAGCATAGGAGAGAGAGTCTTATCATAACCTCTCAAAAGCCTCTGCTTTATTGAGTCTTCCCCAGATAGCATGCAAGGTTACGAAAACCTTGTCATATACTTGTCATTAGACTTTCGTGATAAGGTTACAATGTAACCCAACGGCAAGCTTATGAAAACCTTTTCATATACTTGTCAGCGACAACGTTGACGGTAACCTAACATCGCAAGCTTACGAAAACCTTGTCATATACTTGTCATTAGACTTTCGTGATAAGGTTACAATGTAACCCAACGGCAAGCTTATGAAAACCTTTTCATATACTTGTCAGCGACAACCTTGACGTTAACCTAACATTGCAAGCAAACGAAAACCTTTTCATATACTTGTCATGACAAGGTTGCAGGGTATCCCCTATGACAAGGATTTGAAAAGGATAAAGAGAAAAGCTTTCTTTTTAACCTATTATGAAAAGCTTTTGTAAAGGTTGGCAGTGAAAGGTTTTTAAAAGGCTTTCAAAGTAAACCCAAAATTGCTAAGACGTGTCTGGCAACAAGTTTTTAAAAACAAGCCTCCATTTCTTCGATTGAGAGGGATCTCTTTTCGCCTTTTACTCGTTGTACGAGTCAGTAAGTGTGTTATTTCGTAGTGGTATTGATTTTTTTATATATTACTACTATAATATTATTAAAATTAAAACGAAATGTTTTATCAATGTATCATATTCGTAAGAAAATAGGCTTAATCTGTTATTTATACTTAGTACGCAATCTAAAAAGCGGCAACTAAATTATCACTTTTGTGGTTTTGGGGGGGGGGGGGGGGAGCTGTAGAATTTGTCATGGGAATTATTTCTGAAAGAATTTTCTTATTAGTTTTTCAAAAAATGAATTCCTTTTTCTCATTCTGTATAATGGTTTGCTGTAATTCCCCAATCGCTAATTGCGCGTGGCACAAGTTTCCTAAATTTTTTTGTTTAATTAAAATATTAATGTGCGGCCGATGTTTGAGGACACCAGTAGCTCGAACCAAGATCTTTGCCTTGTAAATAACAGTAACCACCGTTGAAATCAAATTGGAAAAGCTTGTTTTTGAACTCAAACATTTGGCAAATTGTTTTTGTGGGAGTTTTTGTCCTCATCATTAAGTAAATAACATATATTAGGCTGTATATTGCAATCCCAATATCAAAAATGTTCGTATACAACAAAATCTTTTTATGGAAAAATCATGTATATTGAGTTGGGAGACTACAAAAGTTTTCAAAATCACAAAATGTTGCCTCTGGCTGGAATCTAGGCTGTTACCCCCAATTTATCACCAAAATATATGGCATGTGTATTAACCCCTTGACATACAAATAAAATGCGCTTACAAATAAATGTGGATGGTTTCAGAAATCACTGCTATACCAAAGATACTATAATAACCCTTCGGGTTAAAGATGGCAAGCTTCCATAGAGATAATGTAAAATACTTGAGAGCACATGACGTCATTGCAGGGTTTCTACATTGGCAAGCTTATCGCTCTTTTTGGTTTCACTTGGCGATTACATTTTATGGTTTCCCAGAAATCTTTTATCCAAAAAAAGAACAAATCTGCCTAGTTCATTAAACTTTCACTTAAAAAATTTACACACCCAACCAAATTTTTTTTAATTTATATTTTTAACTAAAATAATTGAATACTTTTTTAAACAATATTAATATTATACTGAACCACTACAGCAAAAGTTCCATCCTGTAATGCAATACGAATCCTAATATTAGATTTGGGGTTTTTACATCATATTCCAATATTGGTGAACTTTTAGTAAGTTTTCGTAAGAAATATGAACATCAAGAATTAACAAAATTACTAATTACAAAATTATTGAAACACATTCTAGAAGAAAATGATTTCGATAAAGTTTCCATGCATTCTTCGAAGCAGTACATTAGGAAACTAAAAAATATCTAGTTATTGAGTGCAAGAATTTAAAAATGACTTGCAACTACAAAAACCAATATCATTTAGCATGTACTAGTTTAGAAGAATTTACTAACAGTTGACAATAATCATTTAGCTTTATTAATTCATAAAATAAAAAACCGCAATGGTAATTGAGATTGGCGTCAAATTTCAAAAAATCATAATAAACACATAATAATTGCGTGCATTTATGCAACTAACAAATGATAAACATTCTTTTAAGCGATGTCAAAGTAATAAAAAAAGAAAAGTTCATGAAAAAAGCAACTATATTTAACATAAAAACTTGCCTGCTGAATGAGACGAAAATATAAAAACAAACGATTAAGAACACTAACCATCAAGTTTCATTACAACCATCAACACTGCAAAAAATATCCTGTTAAAATTCTCTTTGGAAAATTCTATAATCTTCAGAACATTACCGCAATTTATTGTGCACAAAAGCGAACAATTTGAACAAACTTGAATAAATAATATGTTACTTTGCAAAGTAGAATCCTTCATTTTTGTTCTGCTATTTAAATCTCCCACGAATTCGATGAAATAAATCTTGTTTGTTTAAAAAGCACGATCGCCAAAGTAAGAGCAAAGCTCTGCGCATGTCTGGAAATTGGAGCAATTTGGCGAAAGTTTTGTGCTCTCAACTTGGAAAATCCGCGAGATGGCAGCACTTACGTATCGGTGAAGCTTGCCTTCTTATAGTTTTAAGTTCTTTGGCTATACTGACTACCGCTTTCATTGCGCTTCTTTCTGTTTACTTGTTTGCTGATACGATTTTTTTATCGGTACTATTGAGAGGGAGAAAGCATCTTCAACAGTCTAAACAAAACAGCATCGATGCATGACAGAAACAGATAATCTATTAATATAATGCCCAATGTTCATCAAAGCCAGTTCTTGACATCTCGGAGACGTGAAATTCTACAATGGCACATGAAATGAATGACGTCTCCGAGATGTGATTGTATGTCAAGGTTTTGAGTTCGGGGATTTTAAATAAGTAAACAATGTCTTGTGCTTTAATTTATTGTACTTAACCTTTGTTGCCAACTATATATATAGCACGTCCATAAATTTCCCATTTTGCATCCTTTTTCCTTTTCTATTTATTGCTATTCTTGAGCTGCTTTTTGCGTATCCACTTTCAATTGTTAAGAGCTATATTTGTACCTAAAAAGTGTGTTGACAAAATTTGGGTACTATTTCCAGATAAAAACTGGCGAATTGAAGCTCTAACTCATCCAAACAACCTTCAGATAATTTATCATTCCTGTTAAAAATCATTATAGGGTTTGCAACCCTATAACAAACTGTTAACATTGCTTGCAATACATTTACACATCATTTAAACATGTAAACATTTGGGCTTAGCGCCAACTGGTACATAGTTAAAGGAAGGCCAAATTTATTTTGTGTTGCTCATCATTTTTACTTTTTTAGAATGTTCAATAAGGAAACTGCCAGCTTGTGAAAAATTGTAAGTAAATTAGAGAATATCATTTGGTCCATTAGTTTGTTTAAAAATTATGGTACTTTTCCGTTAAAGGGAGCTGTTGGCCATTTGTCTATTTTGTGTTTGGTGTTTGATTTGGGTTAAAAAATTTAACCATTTCAAAAACAAATTCAAACAAAAATTAACCATTTTAAAAGTTTTATCACAAAAATGTTTAAAAATTTTCATTGAAAAGTACCATAATTTTTTTTTTAAAAATCAAACACCAAACATATAATAGGCAAATGGTCAATGGTGCCCTTTAACAGAAAAGTACTAAAATTATAATTTAAGCTCATTTTCAATCAATAACACTAATATTTTTTGGAAAATTAAATTAATCTTTTGTATGATGATTTTTATTTAATTTACTTCTTAACCTCATAGACTAGACTCCTTCCTAACAAAGCGGAAGGGAAGGTAGGATATAATAATAAAAACTGAATGGGCTAAAGCAGGGGTTCTCCAACTTTTAACATTACGATCCACTTTTAAGAACCCTAATGTATAGCAACCCTCTTCTTCCTCTGTCAATATAATTTTTTGGAAGATAAGCAGCTCACATTTTTTCGAAAAAAGGTTTTATAGGATCCAAAAGGAACTTGTAAAGAAAAAATGTTTCATATTAAATATAATTTTGCTAGAAATATTTTCTAATAAGGTCTGTGTGAAAGACTTGCCACCCTCGGTTTGGAAAGTGCAACGATAATGTTTTATAAATAATACTTGCTTCGTTATAATACGTGTTATTTGGATATTCTCCAAATTAAAAGAAATTAGCCAAGTAACATGTATTTCAAAAGTTGGAAGTGAATAATATTTTATCATATTTGGTACAATTCCATTATAGTGACCCTGATTGTCACCAAATGTAGAAAAATTACAACTACCATATGAAATTGATATTGAATTAAAAAAAAATTATGTTTTCCAGTGTGCTAAAAATATATTTTCTGATTACAAATTGTATGTTTAGTAAAAATGGAGGATACTAAAGAAAAAAAAATTATATGTATATATATAGAGATAGAATATTTCTCTATGTAAAAAACTGATAGTTTTGGTCTTGAAATTACACCTGAATGATTCAATTTAATTTGATATATCAATTAATTTTAATTAAATATTTTAAAACTATTTAATATTATAGCTATCATTTAATAAATGGTGTAGTCAGTTTAGGCATTCCAAATTTGGTGCATGTGGATTGCCCAAATTAGATTTGGGGGACACTAGCAAGGAGTGAATTTGACCTTGGTAATTTGAATAACAAAAGGCAAACTCATAGCTCTAGTTTCACTAGTTTGAGCCTAAAACTATATCAAACACTTAAAGGAATAATGGAAGCTGCAGCATGTTAAACTTTTTGAGACCGCAATGAACTTATGTTGGCGTAGAATGCTGATAGTTCGGTTGTTGATATCTCGTTATCTACTTGGAATTCAAAACTATAAGGTGTAAGATATTTTTAAATATATATATACAATAAGAGAATCAATAACTTATTAAAAAACTAAACTAAATGTATATTTGTTTATCTTCTCGAATACAATTTCAGTTTAATTTATAGCAAATATTCTTTTCAAATTTTGTTTAAGTACGTTTTCTAATATTTTTTTAGAAATCTCTGCATTCTATGACTCAGCATTCTATGACTGCAAGATACTACTACACAACTGAGAGCTATCTGCTGAAGTTTTAGGTAAGCTTCTTATTTTAACTTTTGTAAGTTTGCATACTTAAAAAAAAAATTCACTGATCAAAGGCACCTATACTTTCACCTAAAATGTGCTTACATCTTTTGTAATTAAAATGCCACGTTTTGCCGACATTCTAATCATGACCTTCCATCCTTTTTAAGGCTGACCAAACGGTATAGTGGTTAGCTTGCTAGCTTCTAGACCGCGAGGTTGCGTGTTCGAGTCCCGTGTTGGCATGGGTGTTTGTAAATGTATGTTGGCTTGTCTAATGACAAATGTTTCGGCGCATTATAGCCCTCGTGTTGCTGACGGCGCCAGATAATCTGAAACCAACCAACCAACCATCCTTTTAAGCTATAGCCTGTGTTATTAAAACATCATATGCACGGGTGTTATATAAAATCAATGTAAACACGTGTAATATAAACGTTAGAAATAAAATGTTAAAAATTCAATGCTAGTTTGTACTTTAAAATTTATGTTTTCTTGTCATGAAAACAGTTTTTGCAGCTTTAACTAAATATTTACTAGATTAAACTAAAATGCTTATGTTACTGTAATGATATAACATAAACACCGTTTATTGACGAATTTCAAATTGCCAAAATTTCATGAGAGCTTGAAAAAATTGGCAAAACCAACTATTCATTGTTACTCTCTGAGGAATCGTCTACTAAGTTGCTAGGTGTATTATGCGCTTAAGAAAGAAATTTGCAGGAACATTGTTCCAACATCTAAAGAGTGAAGATTATTTCTAATCGTTAAAAGTAGGCTTTTTATTGGAAGCGTTTCAATGGGCATATTTAAATTTATGCTTGGACTACAAGAAAGAAAATACTCTCCATCCAATATAATGGATCATTCAAATAAGGTGTATATTCTTAATGGACAAATGTCTTGTATTCTAGAAACTGAATGTAGTAAGCCTTAAAATTGTTCCCTTCTGAAGTGAAGCTATTGCTTTTTATTAATAGGAAAGCTTACTTATGAAATATCAAATTGTTATTGAATTTTAAATTGTTTCTTTTTTCAGAGAGAAATGAATGTGATTCCCTTTAGTTTTCCTCAAGAATCTGTCTCCAGAAGTTTCTTGTCAGATACAGCAGATTAGTTAAGAAATATTTGTAACACATTGAAAATCATTTTTAAGTTATGTTTTTTGTATAAAATAAAAAAAGGTTTTTTTTTTTATCTTTTTTTTTTTATCTCTCTGTTTACTTTAAAATAATGAATTATGTAAATTTTTTTTTCAATAAATATGTATTTTTAATAGTTTATAGTAATTCCTTGTAATACATTACTATTTTTTGCTGGTATTTGTGCAAGTTATGGGCCATTTATTGTTATGTATTTCGTGCATAGATCTGTTTAAAAGTCGATTTGAAAGTGTAAATGCAGTACGTTAAATATTTCTATTCATATAACAGAATAAAAAGCATCAAAGTTGAAAGGAAGAAAAAAATTTACGACATATCCCATCGGTGCTTATTGTGACACTAAGTATTTGTATTGCATCAAGAAACACAGTATCCATGTAGGTGTATTGCCACATATCTTCCAGTAGGCAAGTCTACAAGGGCCATCTTAGTGCTTAAAAAGATTTGTATCCATAGCTAACTAAAACCCTGCAGAGTTTATTTTTCACCTAGGCTTGCATGTTTCAACAAAAACCATTTGATAGCACGAAAAATGATTCTTTACATGGTTAATATTCCCTGTCATAAACTTGAAATTTTTTTCTAAAAAAGGGTGTTTCCATCATTTCTAGGAAAGAAATTCAGCATGGTATGTGTTGATACTTTATTTTTTATAAAATATTTTAGACATCAAAAGCTTTAAATTTATCAAGTTTGGAAAAAATACTTTGGAAATTGCAAATTCATTGAAATTTGTTTTTTCCAAAATGTTTTCAAACTTGTATATATTTAAAATATTCTAGGAAAAAAGACTGCTATATTTACAATTTTAATAGGTTCCATCTAGTAAAATATGAATCATTTGCAATTTTACATTTAATTTCTAAATTACAAACTGAGTTATTATTGATGCCATTAAAGAATAAGGAACAGATATAGCATAAGACATTTGGCAAATTTTTTCACTTGGCATTTAGAAAATTCACCAGAATTAAAAATGCAGGAACTGAATTAAAATATAAATAACAAATTAAAGTAAAAACCGTTGGCAGAAACAGCACTTATTTGGAAAAAAGTGCCCTATACTACAACTGTACCAAGAATAAGTTTAATTAAACAGCCACCAAATTTCAATAATGCAGTGTTAATCCATTTTCCAGACAATATTGCAACTCTCGCAATAAAATGCTTCTCTTTGACCCGAAAAACTCGGAATGTTTTCAGTATTACTTTATGAAGGAAATTCAATCTTTCCTCTATCTACCTTGAAACAACCTTAAAATGAAAAGGTTTACACACCCTTTAACTGTAAACCTTATAGCAACCTTATAACGAAAAGGTTTTCGTACCCTTTACATGAAAACCTTGTCGCAAGCTTGTTACGACAAGGCTACGAAAAGGTTACTGTGAAACCTTGTCGCAAGCTTGTCGCGACAAGGCTACGAAAAGGTTTACAATGAAAACCTTGTCGCAAGCTTGGTCGCGACAAGGTTACGACAAGCTTTTCAGGTGTAAACTAGGACCCTTTTTTTAGGCTTGTGAAAAGGTTATACCCTTGTCGTGACAAGCTTGCGACAAGGGTGAAACCTTTTCGTTTATAGGGTTTACACAAGGTTTTGAAAAGGTTAAAATGCTATCTGGGTCATTATCTTGCAGAATTGCAAACCCTGAATCGCACGAAATAGAAATTAGCCCAAGTTGAATTATTGCTCTAACAAGAATTACTCGAAGATTATTGCTCTAGAAAGAATTGCAAAAAAAAACCAAAAAAAACACCTGTAAATGAATTTAAGAAGAGCTTTTGTTTCAGTGCAAGAAAGTCAATGTTACTAATAAACTCAAATGTTGCTCTACTGATTAAGATGAGACTTTTTCTAGTGTGTAATTTATGAAATTTCAAGTTTTATAATAAATTGGTAGACAAAGAAAGAAACATAACTAATTTAACGTTATGAATATATAGTATAAATCACTTGGTAAAACTGAAGGAAAAATGCCTAATATTCACTTCACTTTTCATTGTACATTTTAAATAAATATAATTTACACTTCCAATATTTCTAAGTGTTTCAAAAATGATTACCAACAAATATTCAATTAACTAAATATAAAAACAAGTTGCAAAATAAAATAAAATTATAAAAACATAATATGAACAATATAAAAGCAATTTAATTAATACAATATAAAAAAAACATAAAAAATACTTTTCTAATAAAGTTGAAGGAAGCACTCATTAGATTTTTCCTTACTATCAAAGTCAAAATATTAACCAAAGTATATAGTAAATTAAAATATTAATAAAAGTATAGAACAAAAAATGTGTAGAAAAAAGTATATAAAAAAGTATGCAACGAAAAATTAATAAAAAGTACATATACCCGAAAAGATCGCGATTTTGTGCAACAGCAATATTAAATACAATTTATCCATCATTTTCACAATAGAAGTTGGATCAGAATGCAATTTTAAAAGAACAAGACTTTCACTATTCCAAAGAAACCCGTTTGACTTCCAATAGCAACTATTCACTACCTCCAATAGAAACTGTTCTTCGGTCGGATTAGCAACCTTAAGGGGCGTCGCTATTCGCGGTTTCGTATATCCGATGTCTGCATGTGCTTTGGTTTGATAAGTTTTAGCTGTCATAAGTTGTTATCAAAGAATTGGTGTCCTTTTCAATGTAGAAAATCGCGTATATTTTGTGTGAAATGGAGATACAAATATGTTTTATGTATTTTTTATGTTATTATTAGCCATGTTCATATTGTTTTCGCTAAGGTTGCAGTTTTTTCTTCCTACATTCCGTTTACGAAGGTAAAAAAAAGGAAAACTTAATTAAATCACTTGTATATGTTTAACTAAATCTCCAAAAATAAAGTAAAAACGGGAAACGGTCAATGGTTTTTATTTATTATGATCTTTGAAGTGCGATTGATTCGTTTCAGAGGGATATGGATTTCAAAATGTTCCTCTTAGTTGAATACTGTGCAGTTCTTTAGACAAACAATCTGATTGAATACAGACATGAAACATACCAGAGGGACTGTATATACACTGGTGTGCAAAACTTAAGCAACAGGTGGTTTTTTTGCCATAACTCCACGAGAAATGATCTGAGAGACATGAAATTCAGAAATGAGAGAGAGTATTATGTACGTAAAGGATGACTCAAGTATCGGCGCTGAAAAAGGAATACAATGTATACGGTATGGAATCAAACAAAAACAAGCTTTATTGAACGCATAGTATCGTGACTCATGATTGTATATCCAAGAGGAAGAACAACAAGCAGATGTTCCTTAATATGAGATATTCCCTCCCCTCACTGCAATGGTTGCTTCTCACCGTCTCCGCATACTCAGAACCAGCTGGTGCAACATTTCTTGCGGTAGGAGTGCCATTCTTCAATCAGCATCTGTTTGAGTTGTTGGGTGTTCTCCGGTGGATGTAAGCGTGCTGCAATGCGTCTCACCAAAGCATCCCACACATGTTTGATGGGATTTAAATCTGGGGAGTATGCTGGCCAATCCATTCGAGTGATATCTTCACTTTCCAGTATCTCCTCAACAGCAAGAGTCCGATTTGGCTGTGTATTGTCATCCATAAAAATGAAGTCTGGGCCAATGGCACCTCGTAACAGATGCACATGGGGAAGGAGTACCTCCTCACAATAGCGATCTCCGGTTACAGACCCTCTGTCGAAAACTTGGAGCTCAGTTCGCCCGTTCAGCATAATGCCTCCCCAGACAAGAACTCCAGGATCGCCGTTACGGTGTCTTTCCTTGATGTTACTGGGATAAAACCGGGTCCCGACCTCTCTCCAAATCAAAACGCGTTGGAAATCGCTTCCAGTACTGAACCGACTCTCATCCGTAAAGAGGACACAACTCCATTGATCAGTTGTCCAGTTTTTGTGCTCTCTGCACCACTGTAAACGGTGGCGTCGGTGGTCAACTTTCAACGGGAGGCAGCTTTCAGGACGGCTGGCGAATAGGCCCCCTTTGTGAAGGCGTCTGGCCACAGTAAACCGCGACACTTGTCGCCCCGTTGCTGTACAAAGTTGCTGAGCAATGGCGCTTGCTGACTGCTGTTGGTCTCTTTTCGACTGCAGGACAATATATCGGTCATCCCCTACAGTTGTCGTCCTCGGGCTGCCACCACCAACCTTTCTAACAGCTGTACCTGTGGTCTGGAACGCTTTCCAAGCGCGCGAAACGACACTTTTGTTGATTCCGAACTCTGCAGCTACACTGGTGACAGTACGCCCTTCCTCCAGCTTTCCGATCATTCTTCCAAGGTGTGAAGTCGTCCAGGTGATTTCTTCTAGCCATATTTCACGAGGTGACTCACTGGCACTTGCAGCGAATATGTTGATTTGCGTCTCCGTCTTTCCTTTTATTTTACTGTTGAACTGCGCTCGCCGACATCACGCATTTTGCGTACGCTCACGTCGCCTCTGGCGTTTCGTTCCTGATATTTGCATACACATGACGTTTCTACTGACTTACGTGTTCATTGTACTGATCTACAGACTTCCTTTTCTGCAATTTCATGGCTATCTGCTAAATTTTTACATTGTTGCTTAAGTTTTGCACACCAGTGTAGTAGAGTGGGCCGAAAAAAAATAAAGTTTTTTAGATCAAAATCTAATAGTGCGGAAAAGTTGCTATAGGTCAATAGAAACCGAAAGAAGCAAAACATTTTGAAATAATTTTTTTTTTTTAACCCTTGCTCATCAAGGTCAAAGTTTTGAAAATGTTACCATTTTTACGTATTTTTCCATTTTTCTAAAACATTGCTTCTGAGATTTATATTTTATTGTAGTCTATTAATATATGATACATAAGCACTAAAGAAATCATTTGCTATAATTATGATATTCTAAGTTGAAGGAGGAGGGGACTAATTCCAACGAATGAAAACGAACAAAACGAAATTATTAAAACGTTGAGGCATCATAGAAATACTTTCTCTAGGGTAAATCACAATCCCTATAAATAATCACTTTAGCTTTTTTTTTCCACGCCCTCCCACTCACTTATGTCTTCAGTTTTTGTCTTTGCTTTCTTTGAGGGGAATTCCCCTTTCATTGTCTATACAATGAAGAATGTATCTTGTCCAGTTCACATTTTATTAGTGATTTGGTTCGCAGCGAGCGCGTGTGCTTCTGTTAATCAGCTTTTTGTCTGTGTATTTCTTCAAGAAGATTCACGATGGAGGAAACGAAAGGAACAAGAAAGCATATCACAAGGAAGGCTTTTAATGGTCTCATACTTGGCAATCCAAAAGATTTACCTTCATCGAAGCTCCCCACATACAAGGACATTTTACGTTGTTGTTTTGAAGAAAGATTTGAGTTGGCGTTGGAAGCTAATTACACAACTGTCAACTTTTCTGTTGTTGCTGATTCAGTGGCAAGAAAAGTCAAAAGCTTGTTTGATATGGCCTCTATTCTCACAGTAAATCAAACAAGAATTGTACAAATGATTAGTAGATACCATGACGTATACCAAAATCTGAGAAAGTCCTACAATAGAGATAAGGATAAACAAAATTACAAGAATAAGCTGAGGAAATTCAAACAGGAAGCTACTAAAATTTTCAACGTTGCAGCATGCAAATGCCCAACGGAAGTTGGAACTGCATCTTCGCAGACCCCTACAATGGTCTGTTTGTCTTTTGCATATTTAATGAATTGCCATTCCGACATTAGTTTGAGTATTTGGATGGGAAAACTACAGAACCGAACACATTTTCCGGACCCATTGACAAGGCACTTCGTGACTGCAAAAATTTACCAATTGTTAAGTTTGAAAACATTGAGTGTGAAGTTCCTCTTCTAGATGAAGCAGTTCTAAGGAAAAATCAAAAATATCTTATCAATATATCTCGAGCTATACAAAAGGGATTTTGTCTACAAGATCTTGCTGTTTCTGATCCTGGGCCTCTATCTAATTCTAGATGGTTGACGGCTGCTAATAATGTTCTAAGGTTGTATACATATCATCAAAAGAATCCTCACATGAACTGAAACAGATAGTTACATTCCTTTTGAAGTGCTATATTCCAGTTTGGTTTGCTATTAAGAAGGAGAGTTCTTTCATAGATGGATCAAAACATGTTTTCAAGGTAATACAATTATTAAGGTACTGACTTGAAAATCTTCTACAATTAATAGATCCAGTAATATAGAGCAATGGATTTTTTGCCCATCCTGAAAACTTTCTCATAGCAATGGTGTTTGACGAAAGGAAGAATATAAGGGAACTTGGTTTGAGGCGCATTCTAAAAGCACCTGCCGGATTCAACGTACCGGGTATGTGCCTTCACTTGTCCGAGGACGTTATTTCTCCTATATCTTTTCCTCTATTGGACACGAAAATTGACTATTCCCCATAATTTTTAATTCAATACAACGCTACCATAGAGTCAGTCCAAAATGTAGTATTTAAATTCGGCTTATCTAAAGCCCCTTGAACAGATTGAACTAATCGTGCACCTACACAACACGCTAATAGTTCCAATCTAGGAATTGAAACGGGTTTCGTAGGAGCTACCCTTGACTTGGCCTTAATTAAATGTAACTTAATCCCTGATTTCGTTATAGACCTAATGAATATGCAAGCAGCATACGCATTTTTGGAAGCGTCTACAAAAACATGTAGTTCTGATATTTCATCAATCTCAATATATCTAGGAATTTCTATATCATTTAAGCATTTCACTTCTTGTAGCCATCTACAGAATTTTTTGCACATCTCAGGTGACAGAGGATCGTCCCAAGATAATTTAAGTTTCCACGCTTCTTGTAGCCAAAGTTTGGGTAACAAAGTGACAGCTGTTAAAATACCAATAGGGTCGAAATATTGCTGCACCATAGACAGTACTGATCGTTTAGTAACTTCAACAATACTTTGGGGTTGTTCATTACCTATAGAGCATCTCAGTGTGTCTCTATCCAAGTTCCAAATTAGACCCAATAAATTTGTGTCCCCAGTACTCTTAAAAACATTTGGCCCTGCAACATTACTCTCCCAGTTCCTCAAATTAAAACCCCCCTTGGCCATAACACTCGTAGCCCCTGAAATAAAAGTATCCATTTCATTTACATTAAATAATACACTAACAAAATTGTCTACATAGAAGGAATGCTTTAGTTTTAATATAAGTTCAGCATATTCAGGAGATGAATGATCAAGCAAATGATTTATAGAAGCTGCTAATAGGAACGGGCTTGAACTCACACCAAATACTACTTTACAATGACGATAAACAATCTCTTCATTTTGTGAAGGATAAAAAAACCTTAAATAGTCTCTATGTTCTGGTGCGATACTTAGTTGCAGAAATGGGATGTACAAATGAAGGATATAAAACGTTTCCTGCTTCCATGTTACCGTAAAGAGATGATGGAAGATGGACAAAAACGATAGGTGGTGTGTATACAAATAGACACTTTTACATCTTGTTGTGTATAGAAATAGACTCTTTTGTACATATCTTGTTGTGGTGAACAGAATTCGACTCTCTTATCTTGTGTTACCCTGCGTGGTAAGTGAACTAACGATGAAGACATTTTTTTTTAAATAAATCTGCACAAAGATGGTGCATGTTACAAAAACAAAGTATTCTCTTGTGTTACTCTGCATGATAAGAGTTAACTAACAGAGTATAATTTTTTTTTTTAAATAAATCTGCACAAAGATAGAGCATATTAGAAAACGAAGTACTGTCGAAAAAATCATACATAAATAATTAAAAAAAACACGAAATCGTCAACGTTGACTTCTTTAGAAAAAGATAAAAAAAACCATATATAAAGAATTGGAAAAAAAAAACGCAAAACCACCAACATTGACTTCTTTAGAAAAAGATAGAAAAAAATCATATATAAAGATTAAAAATAAACGCAAAACCGCCAACGTTGACTTCTTTAGAAAAAGATAGTCATATATAAAAATTAAAAAACGCTAGAAAAAGACAGAAAAAATCACATAAAGAATTACAAAAACGCGAAACCGCCAACGTTGACGTCTTTAAAAAAAGACAGAAACAAATCACATATAAAGGATTAAAAAAACGTGAAACTGCCAACGTTGACTTCTTTAGAAAAAGACGGAAAAAAATCACATATAAAGAATTAAAAAACCACCAAACCTCGACTTCTTTAGAAAAAGACCAAAAAAATCACATGTAAAGAATTAAAAAAACGCAAAACTGCCAAAGTTGACTTCTTTAGAAAAAGACAGAAAAAAATCACGTATAAAGAATTAAAAAGCCGCCAAACCTCCAACGTTGACTTATTTAGAAAGAGATGGAAACAATCACATCGAAAGAAAACAAACATTTCATTTTTCTTCGTTCCATCCCTCCAACGTTGGTGATACCAGGTGCGCAAAAAAAATGGGTCTCGAATCGTGATACGGACACGACTTCGAGACCCATTTTTTTGCTTTAAAAATAAACAAAACAAAACATTCGTATCATGCTGTTGTTTCGGATGATGTGTATTTTGCTGTTGTCTCCCTTTTCTCGGATGAATCAGTAAACGACATATGGCGTTGAGACTGTCAGTGTTTGAGACAATTGTTTCCAAACACTTCAAACACTGACAGTCTTAACGAAAGAGGTCGTCCCGACAAGAAGCCACGGGAAACCCACTCGATGGACGCATTCCTTCTGGACAGAATTGGGTATGACGAAAAGTGATACCCTCTTTTATAACTGTACGAAAGGGTGAGGGGGAAAAGGAGAGGCTGTTTCTAGAATGTTCGAAGTATTTCGCAACGGACTGCAGTGACGTCATTCTTTGGCATTGATCCAAGCCATGTCATGCATGAAACGGGGGTGAAAGAGAATACCAGAATCATTCTCTGGTACCGGTCCAAGGCCACGCGACTCTCCGCAGCGCCTCTATAAAGGCTCCGACCGCTCTATAAAAAGGGAACGCACACACGGCTCTTTCTTGTACACCTTCAACTTATCAGATCTCTCTCTAAAAGCTCTTTCTAAAAGCTCTCTCGCTCGCACAAAATGGATTTTTTTCGGGAAGTCCCATCGTCTCACCTCCGACCTCCCATTGGTCAGATGAGGACGGAAGCCGCGCAGCATTTAGCTTACAAGGTCCAACCTTTTCGGATTTTCCACCACGGAAATAAGATATCGTTTAAAAAAAGAAGGAAACCTAACTCCATCAACTCCGACCGTGACAAACGTACGAGGGACAACTTTTTTAGGACCCTCAAAGAATCGGGAGTCCCCCATCCCCTCCAACACCTGGACTGGTTGAAGGTGTACAAGCGACTGGCAGGAACGCAGTCGAATGCGAAACTTGGAAGTGGCAAGAAAGCAGACACCGACGTGCGGGTGTGGTTTCACTGGGAACACCATTTCCTAGTCAAGTACTGCTTCACCTTCGGGCAACAGACGGTGGCAGAAAATACGTGGCATGTGGTGCACACGACGTCCGTCCCTCTGTTGTACTACGAACCACAGAGACCGAACTTGGGAAGGCAGTCGCTCTCTCTGAATCCCGAGCAGCAGAAGTGCTACAAGAGGTACATCCTCCAATCTCATCAGTGCTTCGTGATGCACCCCGGGACAACGTACGTGTTGATGGCCGTCCAGAAAACTCTGTCCACCTTCCACGTCGTCTCCCAGTTGGTGGATGGAAGATGTCCGAGAGAGTGCGAGACGTGGGAAGGAAGCCCTTCCAAGGAAAAAGAAGTGGAAAGGCACGAGGAAAAAACAACGGAGAAAGGAGAGGAAATCTCGATTCCGAGAGATGGAAGAGCGTTGGACTTGACGGTTCCGATCGCGACTATGGCCACGTCGTCTTCTGCTGCTATTGCTACTTCTCTACCCGTGGACCCACCTCCTTTGCTGTATAACTAGTCCCCTTACCTACCTCGCTGTCACCTCTTGCAAGCTCCCCTGGGGGAATGGGCATGGTTAGAAGATCACGAGGAGTCGCTCAATCTGAGCCGTGACCCAGTGGACTTGACAGCTCCCACACACTTGGAAGCTCTTAATATGGATGTAACCTCTCTCCATGGAGGTAACCGCTGACGTGACAGCTCCCATGGAATTTTGGGCATTAAACACCCTTGGCCATCCGGAGACGGTAGACGCATCGGGCCAACTGGAGATGGCACGAACCTTTTTCCAACAAGGTGAGACTTGTTAATTTCGAATTTATTACTATTTATTAAAATATATATTTTTTCTTTAAAATGATGCCTCAATCGTAATTATATCTTATTTCAAAGTAAATGTAACTAATTTTTGAAGTAAACAAAAATGTAGTTATTTAAGAGCAAGATTCTGAGAAGTTGAACCACCCCTGATTCACACCATCTCCAAGTGTCCCCAAAAAATTACCAGTTGCTGCTACCCTTATTAGATGATAAAATCTGAAATTATTTGTTCCGTAGTTGCACCGTTCAAATTCTATGACGTGTCAAAGATCACCTTTAAAAATGAAAAAATTGGTGTTTTTGTGACACATGAAAACTATTTTTATCCGTCTAAAACTTCGCAAGCAACTTGCCACATGCATTTCTTCTGTTATGGAATGTACTAGAATAGACCTTTATAAAACATATAAAAAGTTCATTGTAAGTCAATTGCGCAAGGTCATTCAAGGTCATGAAATGTCCAGGTTTTCATGTTTTTTACCATTTTCAAGACTGAATTATATCTTGCGTGTTTGATTTGTCACTTCTAACTAGGTATTTGATTTGTCACCTAAACTAGGTGTCATTGGATAGAGCTATATTAGTACTATTAACTAATACATGAAACATTGAGGCAAGTTGAACACGTTGGAAGTTATTTAGTGCCAAAATCGAAAAATCTCCGAATTTGACACAAATTTGACCTCATATATCTTGCTGCGGGAACAATATATTGACACAAAGCTGAGACTATTTAAACACTCTTTTATTATACTTAATGAGAAATTAAACTTTATTGAGGCAAGTTGAAGAGAAAAAAATAAATGATTTTTTTTGTTGCACCCCACCTTACATATTGATGCATTACTGTTTTCATTCATGTTTTTAAAAATTAATCTATTTTCACTTCACTCTTCCTCATCTTTATAACAATTGTTTGCAGTATGTCTTTTAAGCTAGGAACTTTGACTGGATCGGCACCAGAAAGTTGCAATGTACCAAAGAAAACTGAGTTTCGGATCACGCAATGGCCACTTAAACTCATCAGCTCCTCATCTCTGATGAAGAAATTTCATTCTAAACACGTCATCCCCACAATCTTCTAGTAGTTTACTAATGTAAATCCGTTTATTGTATATAGGACAGCAGGGCCGTAGGGAGGGGGGGGACCCCCGGGACAACCCCCCCCCCCCGAAATTGTGTAGAATCTTGCTTCACCACTTCCCCTTCTTTACTTTTCTCTTTTTTTTCCTTCTTGAATCCAAGAAAACAAACAAACTTGCAATGACGACCACCAAAGTTGCAAAACCATAAAAAAAAAGTTAACTATGACGTCACATAGAAAAACTTATTTTTTTGTTTTTAATCTGGTTAGAAAGAAGCGTTCCGAAAAGAAGTGCCTGAACTTTCAATGATTGATATTTTTCAGCTTGGTGAAAGCATTTATCATAACATTTATTATTCGCAATCGTTACAATGAAAAGAAGTAAGCAAACATCATTATTTAATTTTATGCCTTCTAAACGAAGTTGTGCAAAAGTTAGTTAAGCTGTTAAGCATCATTTCGAGACATTCCTGTTTGCCCCAAAAAAGTTGTAGAAAACTTTTCAAAAACTTCTCGGCGTATCCTGTTGTAGATGGGAGCACAGTGGTTCACTTTTACAGTTTTTTTTCTTTCTACTTAAATGGAAAAGTTAATTCACCTGAATATAACTCAACTCATAATTTTTTAAGATCATAATTTTTAATTCATGTAATTAAAAAAGAAACATTTTATATGTGCCCATGAACTGAACTTAACGGTACAAATGGGACTTTTTAATTAATAAATTACTTAATTTTGCAAGATGATGTAATGCAAGCTTAAATGTAACAAAAAGGTATCAGTTTATATAAAAAATACTTATCATAAAATTACAATTGTAAAAATATAAACAAAATGAGTAAACAGTAATATTTGAAAATGAAACTTTAAGACTTTTTATGGCATTGTTTTATTTCCTTCATAATGGCCTTTTTCGAATGTATTTTTAATGGGTATCTTTATATTTTTGATGTCTTCCTTTCTTTGATTTCGGATTTCCAGTTATAAAGAATGGACGAACATCATCTAGAGTTTGGATTGTCGACTTTATTTATTTGAAGTACTTCAGATTGATAACTACAACCTGGTCTCTGAATATCTTTGTCAATTTCTTGAGATGTCAGTTAAAAAAGATGACTTAAATTCATGGTCTTCGAAGATATTTTCATTGTTGTATGTATTTGCATTAATAATTTTAAATCGAGAGACTTAAACTCATATTACATCGATGACCTGAATAATTATTATACCGGTCATCAATGCAATATGAATTTGAGTCTCTTGCTTAATGAGATAAAATCAAAAATGAAAAAAATCTGCTTTGAGTGGTTGCAAAACTGCAACTTAAATCTTCCACCTTAACCCCCCCCCCGAAAAAAAATCATGGCTACAGCCTTGGGACAGCCCAAAAAGAATGGGGCAGAATTTCATATCCGCAGTTCTTATCTGGAATTAGCTTTATCTCTTTTATGATATTCTCCATTTGTTAGGGGACAGTAATTTGGATTTCAACTGCAAATTCACCATGCAATCAGTTCCAGGCACAAGTCAGGCCACACCTTATAGACGAAGACAATGTCACTCAGCCATAAATTTATAACTCTGATGTTTTGCCCAGAAAAAAATTGCTCATCAACATTTAAAACTGCAGAGGATTTGTCCCTACATATTGCTATAGAGAAGAACATCAAATTTCTAAAATAATAACTAGTCAAGACAAAACCAGAAGTGCAGTTGCAAAAAGAATGGAAGCAGTGGCAAAACAGACCA
The DNA here is from genome assembly GCA_963978545.1 of Linyphia triangularis. Classification (NCBI taxonomy): domain Eukaryota; kingdom Metazoa; phylum Arthropoda; class Arachnida; order Araneae; family Linyphiidae; genus Linyphia; species Linyphia triangularis. The sequence continues at coordinate 101,338,507 of OZ021721.1, forward strand.
ATTATGAAATTACTGCAACTTTTGAAGAACCCACTACAGATAATAAAAATTACATATAATCAAGTCTTGTGCGCAAAGAAGGATAGGCACTGAAACCCAAAAGGAAAGTTCAAGAACCAAAATCAAAAATAGTTTAGAATACTTCAACAAAGGAAATAAAACAGGAAATTAAATCCCAAACTGTTGCAAGTATGATGAGAAATCTCCCAGTTGATGGAAAGAAGAAATGTTGTTCAAATGAATATTTGTCACGGGAACAAGATATGTCACATTTCCACAGAATGAAAGGTACGATTGAAATACGCAGCGTTATTGAAGATGAAGTCATTGAACAAGATGACGAATTTTATCTTGGAATCATTGGAGACAATCAGGTATGTAGATGGCATGAATAGATGCAATTTCTATTCTCTATAGTGGGTTCTTCAAAATCTGCAGTAATTTCTTAATCAGTCTTTTTTGTCCTTGCTTCCATTCTTTTTGAAAATGCACTCCTGGATTTGTCTTGACCTGTGATTGTTTTAGGAATTTGGTGTTCTCCTTTAGCAATATGTAGGGACAAATCCTCTGCAGTTTCAAACTTTGATGTGCAATTTCCTTCTGGGCAAAACATCAGAGTTATAAATTTTCGGCTAAATGATATTATCTTCGTCTTTAGGGTTTGGTCTGACTTGTGCCTGGAACTGATTGCACGGTGAATTCACATTTGAAATCGAAATTACAGTCCCCCAACAAATGGAGAATATCATAAAAGAGATAAAGCTAATTGCTGATCAAGACTGCGAATATGAGATTCAGCCCCATTTTTTATACGCAGTCCTGTACGATAAACAATTTTATATTGGTAAACTGCTAGAAAATTATGGGATGACGTGTTTCAAATGGAATTTCTTCACCTGAGAGGAGCGAGGAGCCGTTAAGTTTAAGTAGCCATTGTTTGATGTTATCGACACAGTGCATCGAAGTTCGGTCCCCCCCCCCCCCCCAGTCTTTTGAAACTTTCTGGAGCCAATCCCGTCACAGTTCCTAGCTTAAAAGACATATAACAAGCAATTGTTATTAACATGAGGAAGAGTGAAGTGAAAACCGATTAATTTTTGAAAACATGAATGAATACAGTAATGCATCAATATGTAAAAATGGGGTGCAACAAAAAAATCATTCATTTTTTTCTCTTCAACTTGCCTCAATAAAGTTTAATTTCTCATTAAGTATAATAAAAGAGTGTTTAAATAGTCTCAGCGTTGTGTCAATATATTGTTCCCGCAGCAAGATATACGAGCTCAAATTTGTGTCAAATTCTGAGATTTTTCAATTTTAGCCCCAAATAACTTCCAACGTGTTCAACTTGCCTCAATGTTTTATGTATTAATAAGTAGTACTAAATATAGCTCTATCCAATGACACCTAGTTTGAAGTGACAAATCAAACGCGCAAGATATAATTCAGTCTTGAAAATGGTAAAAAACATGAAAACCTGGACATTTCATGACCTTGAATGACCTTGCGCAATTGACTTGCAATGAACTTTTTATATGTTTTATAAAGGTCTATTCTAGTACATTCCATAACAGAAGAAATGCAGGTGGCAAGTTGCTTGCGAAGTTTTAGACGGATAAAAATAGTTTTCATGTGTCACAAAAACACCAATTTTTTCATTTTTAAAGGTGATCTTTGACACGTCATAGAATTTGAGCGGTGCAACTAGGGAACAAATAATTTCAGATTTTATCATCTAATAAGGGTACTAGGAACTGGTAATTTTTTGGGGACAATCGGAGATGGTGTGAATCACCCCCTAATGTAAGTGGCTCAATCTCTCAGAATCTTGCTCTTAATGCATGTTTTTTAACTTCAAAGTCGAAATTCTCAAAATGCCGTTTTTTCATGTTTTTTGGAGAGGGGGGGGGGGGGGGGACACAGCTTAAAATCTATATGACATAAATGCTTGAAATTTTCTATGCATGTTTCTTTAATGTGTTTAAGTACTTTAACTCGAGGAATTATTGATAAATAGCATACTTTTTTAATAATGATTGAAGAATCGGTTATTGAATGAGATCCCTCAAAAGTTGTTGAATTTAACATGGGCTCCTATGGAGGGGCCCTCCTTGAGAGTGTTGGGGAAAGAAAAAGAGTGGGAGAATCGATTGAACTCATGTATGCTTTTTTGTTTTGTTTCAGAATCCAGTACCATGTGGACGTACTTCGAATAAAAAATGTTTTACATGTTAAATGGAATTAACGTCTACCAAATAGTTTAGACTTGTAGAAAGAGTATTATTGATTGTATATAAAAGGATTTAAATAAATATTTTATTTTTGAGACATGTTTTCTTCATTTCAACATGTTATAATGTAAAAGTTATTTATATCTGATATCTAGAACATGGTTAGAAGCATCTATTATTCAAAATAATAAAAAGTGTATACTAATAAATTTTAATTATAATTCTTTATTGATTAATATATTTTATCTATTTACGAATGATTATGTAATGAAAATACAGCAAAAAATACTTTTTAAAAGTATTCACTCAAAAATACTATATTCTTCTTAAAACTTCAATTCTGATATCTAGAATTTTTTAAATTTTTTTTTCTCAAATTTCAATAATTTGAAATAATAAACGCAACAGATTAAAAGATGAAAATGATTTATTTAAAATGAAATATATACATAAAAATATTTTATAACTGTTTAATTAAATTATACAATAATATAATTAATCTACATAAAAAAAATATTTTTAAGTTTTGAAAGTTATTACAATTATACATAAGTAGAAAATTTAATAAAGATAGTGTTAATGTGATATGGTATGATGTAAACGTTGGTGAAGGATTTGTAAAGAAGTGACTGTTTTCATTTCAGAAACAAGCATTCTGAAAGGAAAGATAAATTTTTTAATGATAAAGAGAAGCACACACAATGAAAATAAAAGTCTTTGAAATAAAAATAGGTGAGCGTCTATGTCGAAAAAGATACATTTTGACAAAATTCACCTACGTTGGTGAACGATTTGTAAAGAGGTGACTGAAGATACATTTTGACATGGAAAGGTCATTTGCCAACTTTGCAAAAAAGGTTCGTTCCATGTTTATCCATTTAACGTGAGAAAGTGAACTTGTTTCCATTGTATGTGGACATAGAACAGGTCAACGTTCAATAAGAAATGTCGAACGGAGAAGGTTTTCGCACGGCGATATCCAAAAAAATCTGTTCGGTTTGACACCTTGCTTGGAGATGCTCCTAGTGTATGTTTTTGTTTCGGAGAGCGAATCGATTTATCTAGCGAATCGATGATTTGAAAAAAGAATCGATTCGCTTTCCAAAAATAATTAACGCGTTTCCAGTTTGATTGGGAAAGATTACCGGTGCTTCATTATTTTTTCGAGCGACTGTACAACTTGATGGATCTCGTGAAATTTTGAGAAGGATTTCATGGTATGGCAACACACGGCACATGCTCATGACCAATCATATTGCACTTTTAAAAATAGATTCAAATTTGCGCATTCCATTATCCAATCAAAATAGATATTTTATTCTCTTTTAAAAATTAGCAGTGGACTTTGACATACACATGTAAACCTAATTATCTTTTTATATATTCTTATCTTCAAGAAACGAAACCGGTCAAATCCGAAACCGGCAAAAAACCGTTTCTAGCTTTTGTTTAGTACTGTGGCATCAAATTTCTTGGCTAACGATGAGTAGCCACGTTGAGAATTATGTGTAATAAAGTTATGTTGTAAACAAATAGAATTTTAGCGTGCAACGGAGTTCGATGTTTTCCGTTTAAAGAGATTATTTAAATAATTTCATTATGCAGCCGATCCTGTGGATAACATTGTTGTCTGGTTTATGCTTCTACTGCGTTATCGGCGTTGAGTTGACATTTGAGTTGCCGGATAATGCTAAACAATGTTTTCACGAAGATATCCAGCAAGGTGTCAAATCAACAGTCGAATTTCAGGTGAGTTACAAACAACAAATCAAAAAATGGGTTGAGCTTTTTAAGTATTCACACACAAAAAAAGGGATTTCAGAATTTTTTGTTTCTTGTCTTGTCTGTGTTCATCTTTAGCATATTTATATAGTATTTGATCGTCGTGTAATAAATAAACTTCAATAAAATGAACAACAAATTCCCTAACTTAAATACTGAAGGACAATATATAATCGTAGTTGGTATGTGCAATAGCTCTTAATTTGTCATGCATTTGGCAATCTGTGCGGAGTGGAATTAAAAAATATTTGCTTTTAAAATTGCATTTTTTTACTATTAGGCGATTACATTTGTACTGTAAGAATGTAAGAATGTTTGTAAGAATTTGGCGATTTTTAAAATTTTTCTTTAGTACCAATAACTAGCACCAAGGTTTGTTTACCATTCTGGTAAAATCCTAGATGAGCCCATCTCTTGCGACTTATTTGAAATCTCGTCAAGTTGACTACTAATTGAATATTTGTTATTATTATTATTATTTTTCAATTAAAAAACGATACTTGAAGACCAGAAATAATAATATTTTTAAAAAAAATTAACACTTACCATAAAAACCTTCTCCCAAGAGATCAGAAGCATAAATGACGGAAACAATTAACTTTTTTACGTCTTTTCCAACGAAATCGAACTATCGCGTATGAATACATATTAACCCTTTGCACTCCAGGCCTTTTTCGCGCGGAGGAATCAGCAACTCGAGACATTTTAGGTTCGGCTGGTGTTTATGGATTTGCTTCATAGAAACTAAACACAGTCATTGGCCTTGCATCGAATTTCCGCATCACACCTAATGGTCCTCTCGTGGTTTGGCATCCAATCGTGTGGCGCCTGAGAGGCTCCACTGGAGTGCAAAGGGTTAATTAACCAATCAGGTTTCAGAATTTCGTTGCGCATTTCGAATAGTTTTGGCAAGAAAACTTAGGTTCCCATGGTTTCGAAACGCCGTTGCGATCGGACGTTAAAAAAAGGCAGCTCCGTAAAATTCTAAAAGATTCCAGACAGTTCTCCTCCATAATCCGTCTAAGTTGCCACATTAGCGATGTTATCGCCACCTATTTGGCGAGAATTCAAAAAGACGCTAAGAGGTGGGCTGTGCTAGGATCCACCCTACCATTCTTACTAGTACTCCCTTATTTGAATAATTGCTGTCGATATAATTTCTAAGCACCCCTGGGCAATATCAAAAGTAGAAGCATGAAATATTAACAAATTTCAAATAATCTTGCCTGATAAATCTCACTTGCCCCAAAATACTAGTTTTTGGTTTCGCAAAGTAACCAAATGAAAGAAATCCAGATCATTAAGTTAAAATCAGAGTGCACCCCAAGTAGGCAACCTACAAAATACTTATCGTGTATAAAAAAAGTGGGGGGAAGGGGATACTTAAACTACAATTAGATAATGTAAATGGATAATTAATGGGATCAATAACAAAACGTTCTTCCCTTGACTCCTTAACATCTTATGGAATTTTTCCACTGCATCATGAATTAGCAACAACATACACAGTTAAGAAAAAAATAACTATGCTAAATTAAGTAAAACTGAAGAATCTCAAGTAAAATTAAACGTTTTTTAAATAAAATTAAAAAACGAATAACAATAGGATCTAAATGAATTTTTACAAAAAAGTAACCTTAGATGAAAAAAAAATTACTATGACAAATTTTATAACTGTAAAAATTTAAACAGTAACTTTGTTAATGAGATTTTTATTTTAAGAATAAAATAAATGTCATACCTTTAAATATTCAGTGCATTATTTACATTGGTATGTGATGGCCATTTTCTCGAGCGTTATGGTGATAAAATGGCCGTTATTTTCGTGATTATGGTGGCTGTTATCGCTGTGAATTACGTTCTTGCGTGATGCTCATTTCATTGGGGGTGTTATGATATAATAGTCACTGACGCTATTTCAATGATTGCACCTGTCAGATATGGTACAGTTTTGCTGAAACACGGATTTCAGCTCTTTTTTTTTTTGCTGAAATTTCGATCTTTCATAAGATCGATACTAATCTGCATTACAATTTTATTGGGCTTACTTGTAAGTCTCGTAACCATGCAGGGTTCCCACGGTCATTGAAAGTCATTAAAAATGCTTAATATTTTTGAACTGGTTTTCAAGGCCTTGAAAATGCTTGAAAATGCTTAGAGGTGCTTAAAAGTCCTTGAAAATGCCTAGAGGTCCTTAAAAGTCCTTAATTTTTACAGATGTTGTCCAACTGCAAAATTTATAAAAATACAACTCGGACTTGCTATCCCCGCGTGACCGCCACTTATCTGCACCGTATCAAAATTTTCCGACATATTTGTATTACGCATCCACCAACTTGTAACTTTTTTGGTAGAATATACTTTGATTAAAAATTTTAAATATAGATATGATGCCTGAAAATGAATTTTCAAAGGTCCTTAAAAACATTAATTAGGTCCTTAAAAGTCATTGATTTTCATTCTGTGATTTGAGTGGGAACCCTGCCATGGAACCTGCGTACTTTCAAACTTGCAATCATGGGTGAAAGTTTTCCGCATTTTTGTGAATTTCCATGTTTTTTTTTATTTTCAATTATGGACAATTACAGTAGTGTCTTAACGGGTAAAGCCCCACTTGATTTCATGTTATTCAACAGCTAACAAAAAATCAAAATGGAACCTGCATACGTTCAGACTTCTCCTAAAACCACCGATGGAATGAGTATTTTTCTTTAACGTCATAGTCTCTATCGGCATTATTTATGTTAGTATGTGATGGCCATTTTGCTGAGAGTTACAGGGATGAAATAGCCGCAACTCCCATGATTATGGAGGGCAAAATCGCAGTTGTTGAGTGACGATAATTTTGTTGGATAATACGCCGAAACAAGTCACTAACGCTATTACAGAGATTTGCTTGTGTCAGACATGGTACAGTTCAGCTAAAATGCCAATTTCAGCTCTTTTTTTTACTGAAATTTTGATCTTTCCCAAGATTGATACAAATTTGCATTACAACTTTATTGGGCCTGCTTGCAAGTCTCGAAACAGCGGAACCTACGTAGATTCAGACTTCCACAAACCTCCGATGTCATGATCACTTTTACTACAAATTGCTGACCTATATCGGCATTATTTACGTTGTTGCATGGTGGTTATTTTCGTTGAACATTACGACGACTTAAGGACTGCTATTGCGGATTTGCGCTACTACGGTGAGTACTATCGCCGAGATTTACGTTGTTGTGGTGTTCATTTTTGGCGAGTATCACGCTGGTATAAGATACACTATTTTGAAGGTTGCACCTCTATGACTGTCGCTATCGCCGAAATTAACGTGGTTGTGATTGTAAATTTCGTAGAGTGTTACATTTATATAATCGCCTCCATTGCAGAGATTTCCACCTATATATTGGGTGTTAATACTGATGTTTGCGTTGGTGTGATGGTCAGTTTGCTGAGTGTTGCTTTAATATGATTGCCGAAATTTGCGCCTGTATGGTGGCCGATATTTACATTGGAGTAGTGGTAATTTTCACTTAGGTTTAAGCCTTTTTAAAGCAGCTATTGCCAAAATTTGCAACGCCGTTTTGGTATCATTCGTCTAGGCTTCCGTTGATGTGATAGCCGCTATGTGTGTGATGAACGGTTTCACCGTTTGGTTTGATTCGGGGCAGAATGACTAGAATTCTCTGCAAGAAATTTGTCCCAACTATCCAATTTTACTATATATCCTAATTTAAAATTCTAATTTTAACTGCTAATGATTGTATGTAAAATTGTTTATTTTAGCTTGAAAAAAAGTTTTACATTTTAATTATGGATATAAGTAATAATTTAGAAGTTAAAGCAAGTTGCTTTATATAATTGTTTAAAATTGTCTCAAGAATCTTTTTTCATTTTGTAAAAATTTTGCTTGGGTACTGTACCTAAATAGTGTCTGCAGCTGAATTTAAACAAATGATAATATAACCCATAAAACAAAATTAAAAAAAAAAAAAAAAACAGTTTTTAAAAAATCCTTTATATGCATTGTCAATTTTTATATTCATTTTAACAAAGCGCCTATATCAAAAATATTTCTATCAGTCAAACTATGTTTCAAAATTAATTTAATAAAAATTAATGTGAATTTAAGCTCCAAATGTCATTTATTTATTCTGATTAAAGTAATTTTATTATTTATTACAAATAATTTTACCAACAGGAAAGAGTTTCAATAATGATCAGTGTAATGCGATTGGATTATGGCAAGTTGGTTTATTAGTATTCCGTAAAAGTGAACTTTTAATGACAGTAACAGCCCCAAAATTTGATAGAATGCTTTGCCATCGACATTGAACCTATCTGCCAAGTTTCAGCCCAATTGGATGACGGCAAGGAAATTCATCAGGCCTCCGCAGATTCCTCTCCTATCGCAAACAAACCCAAAAAATCAAAATTAATATAAAGGATTTAAAAAGAACAAAAATTGCAAATGATGAAATTGAACAATTTGGACTATGCAAACTGAAATGAAAATGGTGTAACTCCGCCAATCCAACCACATTTGAAGACAATTTTTTTAAATATACAATTTTATTTTTTGACATTTTTTATCATTTTTATATGAGCTTTTTTTTTGCTTTGAAGCTGTACTATATATTTATTCATTGTCAGTAAATACACTAGAAATTGATCTTTATTAGGTGGATATTTTTATGTATTGTTACTTTTTTACCTGAAATTTTGATTTTATTGAAAACATTAATTTTTTTATTGAATACACTTCCCAAAGGAAGCTCTGTGCATTCTCAGGAAAAAATATTGGATTTCACCTTTTCTGAGAGGTAGGGTTGTGGTAATATTATCGAACTAAAGTGATAGCTAATTTAGGATTTAAACGGTGGAAAAAGAAGAGAAGAACAGTACGTCTTACTGTTCACATAAATTTATTCGAAAGAGAAGAATTAAATGTTGCCAGATACATAAAACTTATTAACACGAAAATATGTGATGCCACTCAATTGTACATAATACAAATTGAATACTCGATTCTCAAAAAGGGTATCTCCTACCTCATGCAGCCGACCAAACGGTATAGTGGTTAGCGTTCTAGCTTCTGGACCGCGAGGTTGCGGGTTCGAGTCCCGTGTTTGGCATGGGTGTTTGTAAATGTATGTTGGCTTGTCTAATGACGAAAGTTTCGGCGCATTATAGCCCTCGTGTTGCTGACGGCGCCAGATAATCTGAAAACAACCAACCAACCTACCTCATGCACTTTCTGCAGGGTTAAACAAACTCTAATGCTCTGCTCTGAAAGGATGAAACCAAACAAGTCCATACAGTCTCATAATCATTTGTTGCTATGCAAGTCGATCAGTTATATGATTGCTTGCAATAATATGAAAACAGAATGGTTACAACAATGATGTATTTATTTTTATTTTGGAAAGTTGTCAAATTTTCAAAATCTTGCCATGTTCATATAGAGCATCTCACCATAAATTACATTCCTGTATCAAAATTGTTAGGGCTTAACAAACTTATTTAAATTCTTTACAAATTTATTTCGATTCTTTAAAAATAAACTATATATCTCAAGATCAATTTAGAAATTAAATTTTATTTAACACTAGTTAATTCATTTTTTAATTTAAAGGAAATAAAATTTAGTTTCAATATTTGTTCTTGTTATATAAGATATTACAAATTTGCTGAATAAGTAGGAAATGAAAAGGTCCTTCAAATATGGTGCATATTCTTAACTCTTAATTGGTGCCAAAATTGCTCATCATACCAAGTTGATCTTTCATCAACATTTGTACTCTAAGTTGGAGCTTCTACACTTAAAATTTCATGCAAGATGAAACATGAACATTCTCTATAACTTCTACTGGAATAAAGAGTTTTAGTTAATTTTTGCCTTTTTTTATTGGAATTCATTGGACAATTCCTACATTTTTATTTTATTCAATTCTAAATATTTCGAAAAGGCCATAAACACAAAAATTTCTATTCTCTGTGACTTTTATTTATTATTTTTTTCATTTTAAGTTTACCTGTCAGATTTTGGTGGGAAAATCATGTATTTTGGCGCAAATCGCACGGGAATTAGTTATAAATATTTTAGTTATTTGCTAGACTTATTTCCCATTTATTGATTTTATTTCCTCTAAGATTAGATTATCAATAATATATTTAAACTTTCATTCAAATTTAATTTTTTCTTGTTTTAAAGTGATCTACAAGATACAATTTTTTTTACTGATTCTTATCTAAAACCCAGATGATGCATTATGTCTGTTACTATCTGATGAAAAATTTCTGGAAATTATTATTTTCAACTACTATAATGACTGATAAAAAGCACAAACTAAAAATTTCATGTTTTGGTTTGAATGTTTAAAACATTATCAAATTTCATTGCGAACACGGATTCATGTGATATTTTATCATATGCTTTTATTTGCAAAGGATTTTTAAATTGTATTGTATAAATTTTTTAATCTTGAACTTTCAGAACAGTCATGTAAAAATAACATCTTTATTTTGTATGTGTAAAAAAAGGTTTAGCTAATTTAAATTCAACAAACGCAATATTACATAGCACTAAAAACTGAAGTTAGTTTGGAAATGTTGTTAAGTGAGTAGCTTCAAAATTACTGAACAACTTATCCAAAAAACTTCAGTGTAGTTGTTTGTTGTAACAGTATTTGTACAGCTACAAATTAGCAGATTTTACAGTTTTATGCACTTTTTAAATTAGTCAATTTTATGTGTAGTTTGTGTGGATGACATTTTCCTGATCTATTTTTATAACTGAAATTTGAAGAATACTAGAGAGTACCATGTTTTGAGAACAATATTTGGCACTTATTAAATTCTTCCCAAATATTTGAAATGTAATTATTATATAGTGTGAGAAATTTCATTGTACAGTCAACTCGTGATAACTCGGAAGTTCAAGGGAGGGGCCAAATTCTTCGAGTTATCGGATATCACTCGGCAGTTATTTTCTATTCAAGGCATATTTTATCAGATATCTTTTGCTTGTTCATGTGGAGTTCAGAAGACAATATTGTGTCTTGCTTTAAACTTTTCTAGCCATCCTGCACTTGCTATAAATCCTTCAACTTTTAGTAAACGAGTAAAGTTCTTCACCTTTTCTTTTAATATCGTCCCACTAAGAGGGATTATGGAATTCTGGTTTCGATATGTTTCAAATCTTTTTAATACAGCAGCTTTGACATCAAGAAAGGCACATACCTTCACTCATTTACACGATAGATCGAGTTTCGATGCATGTCTTCTCAAAATCATCTTTGTTTTTCAAAATGGTTGAAAGAGTATTGGGAGGAATTATGTTTAAAGCAACGTCTTTCTTACATCACAGATTTTGTTCAGTTTCATTGATCAATTTAACTTTTTGAGTTGGACTAAGCGTATTTAATTTACATTTTAACATTATTCGAAGCCAACGTAAACCAACACCATTGACTCGCACTTTAAATATGGAATGGAATGTAAAAGCAAAAGCTTGTTTACTTTCTATACGCTTCAATGCAAACGGGGTTTTCCCGGTAACAAGTTAAATTGTAAAACAATGTAAAGAGGAATTTTTTTTTTATTGGTATTTTTTTTTTTTTTTTATGTTATGAAAATAAAATTTTCTCAAAAACTTCAACTTAAAAGATGTACGCTTTGAGATATGGAGGTAATTTAGTGTTGAAAAACACTAAATTGTCTTGGGACCTAATGAAAACTTCGAGATAAACGAATATTCGACTTGTGAGACTTTGAGTTATCGCGAATTGACTGTATTTTTAAAATTGGAAAATCTTCCCTTCCACATGCTTTTTTTGTGTCAGGGTTCCCACGGGTCCTTAAAAGTCTTTAAGAACTCCTTATTTTTGATAAATCAGGTCCTTAAAAACTCCTTTATTTCCCAATAAAACTGTCCAAGATAGCAATTTTCTGCTGATTTTTGAAACTGCATTAATGAAATATTAAGTAGAGCCAATCTGTCCCTAAAGCTCAAACTATAGTGATCAAAACACTAAACCAGTTTTTTCGCCAACTGAGTGGTGTTTAAATGTCGGGCCACATCAAGAGCTCTCCTGATAAATTCCTTGTCTACGTGTATGGGCAGGCGGGTTTCTGAAAAATTTGCAACAAGGTCAAAACGTTACCAATTCATTATGACGGGCAATTCAAAATCCACCAGTAATGAAAAAATGGCCGTTAACTAAACAATAACTGAAAACTGAATGAATACAAAAATAATCAAGAAAATACAACATAATATGCAAATTCTTATTTGAAAATGTACGAGGTAGAAAAGGGGAATTTAAGAAAACCAAGTTGCATGCCTTATCAGACTATTCGTGAAGCAACTAGAGACAGAACAGTAGTGGCCAAATTTAATTTAATTTTGTTTTTGCTGTTGCTAAATTACTATGCCTTTTCCTCGAATTCTTTCAAAATGATACTCATTTTTCCTTTTTATGAAGGGGAATAATCAAAACTCGTCATAAAGTATATGAACTATTTCCATGTTCCAAAGCAAGAACATAAAACTAGACTCTTAATAGTATTAAAACTTTGGAAATTTATTTTTGAGGATTATAATTGTTACTTGTCTTCCAACAAAATTAGCATGAGGTTTGTTGTTAATAAACTATTTATAGAAAAATTGAAGACAAATTATGTAAGTACAGAGGACAGCCTCAATTTAAAAGAGATTGTTGTAGTTTTATTGTAAAAACGTTGCAAACTCTCATGACTAAATCACTATTAAATGATACAATTGTTCATAATGCATCATGCCTAAATCCTAGACAAATGGTAAAAGATAGGAGCAAAAACTTTAGTTTTATGACAGGGTGTCTACTGGTCCCACATGCCACAAAAATATGCGAAAACAGAAAACTGTCTTGGAAAAAGTACTGAAATCGTAAATTTTGTTCCAAAAATTATCTTTTCCAGGGACAATTCCGAAAGTTATCTCTTTCGCCGATAGGCGAATTTCCACCCTTTTTTTAATTTTTCCCGTTTTTTTTACAAATTTCAAAGAAAATCAATGTTATTCTACAAGTTTCCCATTGATCTCACAGATAGAGAGAAAAGTTACTCCTTCCTCTTTCTTCACACATGGTTTAATTTCAAAGTTTTCAGTCTTTTTGATCGAAATTTCAATTCAGAGCTCCCTAAATCATGGATGGAATGATTACTTTTGCTCTCGCATTTTTCTTTTATGTGATAGCCTCTATCGGCATTATTTACGTTGGTATGTGATGGCCATTTTGTTGAGCGTTTCCCTATTGAAATGATTGTTGATATCGTACTTATGGTGGACGCTATCGCCTAGAATTACGTTGTTGCGTGATATTCATTTTTGTCGATTGTTACGCCTATAGAACACTTACTGACGCTATTGCACCTGTCAGAAATGGTACAATTCAACTGAAATATGGATTTCTGTTCTTTTTTTTATGTATACAAATCTGTAATACAATTTTATTGCAAGCCTGACAACCATGGAACCTGCGTAAGTTCAGACTTCCCCCAACTCCGATGTCGTGACCATTTTTCTTACAGATATCCGCCAAAGGTGCCAGGTTTGAATCTCAGATTAGACATGAATGTTCGTTGTGGTTCGGAATCCACGTTAAGTTGTAGGTCCCGGCCAGATTAGCCGTCGAGCATAAAAATAGGTTGTTGAGTGTATAAACTGACCAACTTACAGATTACCAGCCCTATCACAATTATTTACGTTGATGTATATTGGTCAGTTTTGCTGAACGTTGGCGCTGATGTAAGGATTGCTATTGCCGATATTTGCATTGCTTAGACGATAACTATCGTTGAGATTTACCTTATTGTCAT